>JAKZET010000218.1:0-25000 GCA_023653495.1 Melastoma candidum
ATGTTTGGTATTTATTGCGTTCGTTCGGACATTGTTAGGCGGTTGTTCGGTCGGGGTTGCCTGAGGCCCAACCCGAAATGCTTATATGCGCTTAGCCCATTAATACTCTGGGTCCAAATTTAAGTGTAAAATGATCCAATAATTTCCCCCGTTACCGTTGCACAATATCCGCCCTCTCCCTGTGCGTTTGTTAGTTGATGATCTCCGGGATAATCGTCAAGGCCGGTCTCCAAGACGGATCTTGGCCATCCACGGGATTATGACTCCTGGGACCCGTCAACCAGTCCGCGACGTCTTGCGTGGATAACTCCCCTTGCGCGTCCGCCTTCCGCAACAACTGCTCCAGCTCTTTCCTCTTCATTACTACCTTCACCCGACGAGGCCGAGCTGAGTCATTCGAAGAAGAACGGGCTGCACGAGAGGATGGGCAAGACGATGAGGAAGCCGTCGATCCGATCTCCTCCTCTGTCTCTGAGCCATCGGACGACCCCTGTGCCCACAAGACGGACGACCACTACGGACGACAACAGCAGTTTCCCATTTTCCCGATAAAAGATAAGATCTTTCCCGGGGAAGCAATCTTCTTGAGAGAGAAATATATTGGCCGGGTTAGGGGATGTGGCTGGTTTTAGAGTATAAATAAGAGGAGCGGCTCGGTCATTCGTTGGACTGGGATAATAAACCTAAGGAGAAGACGTCAGAGAGGACGAACGAAGCTGGGATTGCCACTTGGTGGTTTGTCTTAGATTCTGACAAGAGATGCTGATCAGGGTTAACTGTGTGTCCCTGCCACATCATGCATGTGTCCTCGTCACGTTGCTGAGGGCGTTCATTATTCGTCCCGACCGGCGTTTCCTTTTCTTGCACTTCAATCATTCCCCAAGTTGGCGAAGATCAAGAAGCTTTTTGGAATTCGATTGACTTGAGGGGGGGAAGGAAACGTGAAATCGTCAAAAATGTCCTTAAATCGAAAACGTTGCTCCCGAGAGGATGATCTTTGACGACGGCGCTTCAGTTCGCACGCCTTGTGCAACTTTCACGTGTAACATTTTCTCTCTTTTTTTTTTCCTTCTCGTGATTATCTTTGGTCGTGCCTCAAAGTAGCCCGGACGATTCAGCTGCTACGGTCAAAAATATGAATCGACCACTGAGGAATGACACGACTTTGCTTTGTTCCTAAAGAGAAAATCCAGAACGCGTTCGGTGGAATGGAACGGGAAATATCTTATGCTTGTTAGTTACCCGTGGATCTGGTCTCTCGGGTGTAATCCTTAGAATGAGGAAAGGGTCTGGTTCGCCGACGGGGTCACGGTGGAGTAGCCGGGAGCTCTATCCATGCCGCCGACGCCAGACGCCGGAAGCGATGGATGGTCGAGTCGCCAAGTACTCGTTCGAGACGAGAGTCAACCGGCTCGTGGCGGGAGTGCCTCGAGGGGAGGGCTGGGACCGGCTGCGACTCTTGGGGGTCCGTGCAGGGGAGGGATCCAGTGGAGGTGGAGGAGTCTAGGATTGGTCGATGGAGCTGCTCCCTCATTTCTCCATCGTCCATCCTCTCTCGATGTAAGAACTCTTGGTTTTTGACGTGGTCCTAAATCGGAAACTTATGGTAACGAGTAAAGAATGTCTTTTGGAAAGGTTTGCCGGACACCTCCTGCAAAAGTAATATTATGCTCTACAAGTAACGGGCTAATATTAAAAAATCTGCTCCGTGACTTTTGAACGATAAAATTCTGAACGTGCTGGCAGGGCCACCGTGACTTCCTTACTGCCTCCTCCAACCTAAGGAAGTTAGCCTTGCAAAAAGGTGAACTTCTAAGGAGATCAATTTTCTTTTATAAGTTTTCCATAGTTAGTCTTCGTAAGACTAAACCCTAAACCCTAAGACCGACCTCATAGGAATAAGCATGTTCTTATTAAATCGGTGTGGGGGTGGTCGAACTAAAATCGGCCTTTATAATAACAACTTTCTTCTATATTAAAGTCCACGTTACAAACGCCGACTTTCTGGCACTAATCAAGGAAATTACAAACTTGGGACACTGTTCCGCATAATATTTTGCAAACCGTAACAAAACTCAGTGAGTGGCTATACGACTTAACCACTGACAACCTTTGTCATATTCACTGAGTCATTCGGCAGCTGGACAGACGAAGGGATCGAGTGCTTCCTTCTCACACAATGGATCGAAACAAGGAGCAGAAACGAAAGGCATAAAGAAAAAAAAATCCATCACAGGCTTATTTGGGAAATTGTTATTTGTACCAGTTGTTAATGTAAGGGGCTGAGATTCCCATTTCCTCGATTTGTATGGACAAGTACAAATTTTTGCTGATCAGTTGGCCACTAAAACAATGTTGTCTTAGTATTATACACCATCGATTTTTTAATTCGAATTCGTCCCGTTGTCGAAGCCATTTTCTTACCCCGACTATCCCCATCCTCCTGGTTTTGTTTCCGGATAATTTACGACATTGGAATACCAGAAATCCAGATGATACGCCCAAAGGAACACCCCGGGTGGCAACGGAGAAATCTATAGGAGACGTGCCGTTCTTTTTATATGGCCCCGAACTATTCCACAGGTCTCGCGTCCCTTGCGTGTTTCGAACCAACTCCCTTTTCTGGAACATCATGGGTTTGTCGCCTTATAGTGTCGTCAGCGTCGTCCTTTTCCTCCTCCTCGGGGCTTCTTGCAGCGTCGTCGTAGCCTTTGACGGCAGGTTGCTGTCGAGGATCTGCAATGGAAAGCAGTTCGAACTATGGAGCTTATATGATTTTACCTTTGTGGATGTAATGAATGACCTGAAATCGCACACGTCAGAGTCCCCCCAGTTGGACTACTATTGCCAGGACTCAGAGGAGGATATTATTGGGCCGCATGTACTCACCTTGTATGGCCACGGAATGTGCACCAAGAACCTCGATCCAAAGGATTGTTACGACTGCATCAACTACGCCGCAAAGGAAATGTTCGACGAGTGCACCCGCAGCTTTGGGGCACAGATCCAGCTCATGGACTGCCGACTCAGGTATGAGAATTACAAATTTAACAACGATGACTAACTCATTGCTGTCACTGCCCGGGCACAGATTTGTCCTTTCGATGAGCTTCTACTAATAATAAACACTGCCATCTTTTCCGGTGACAGTTGTTAATCGTTATTCCTAAAAATTGTGGTATTAGGGTGTTTGTGTCGTCTCCAGCGAAGAAATCGCCTTTCGCGAGAATATATTTGGAATAAAAAAAGTGAAACCGAGATAACATGATCACACGTGAAGAAAAGCCAGGTTTTATATGGGATATCATAAATTCAACCTTCAAGCACATTGCAAAATTGGGTTTGTCAATGCCGAATTGGTTCTAGATGGTTCTACCTGTCGGCAACGAACTTAAATCAAGGTTCCATACCTTTTCGATTCAATATTCATGACATGCTAAGGAATACACATAAGAAACTGTTAAAAATTCCACTACTGCAGAGAGATCCATAGGGGCAACTCCCTTTTACGAGATCTTTCACTGAAATGAGTCCCTCAGGATTTATTAACGCAAGCTCCTCTAGAGTTTCCTGAAATCTTGTATTAGTGAACTGTCACTGTGGCAGAATCGGACAATCGTGAAGCTCCGGTTTTGTCAAAGCAGGCGACAGTCCCCGGTTTTATGAGTTCTGGCCACAACAGACAACAAAGATAAGCCTTGAATTGTAAATGTTATTCTTAGTATGGGCCGTCTCAATCGTAATCAACGGCTTGTTTCAATGGTGATAGCAAGTCGAGATGTTAAGGGAATATCTTTGCTGCTCAGTTATAGCAGTTGTGGAATTCAAATCTTTGCAGTATGAAAGTGGTGCTTCTAATGAAACTAACGGGTGATTATATGAAAGGGTCGAAGTTATTGTACAGCCGTCGATGCCAACGGTACTAAAGGGCCGAATTGTTAGGTACAAGCGTGTCATACTATATCTATTTTTTTCTACCCTCCCCACGCTGAAATGGGCTGCCGTCTTTGGCCATTTTAGCGATTTCCTGATTAAGATGTTAGGCAGGTTTCTTTGGCCCATTTCTTTCGCAGGCTCATGTAACCTCTCTTTTTCATTTTTTAATTATTTTTTCATTTTTCGCACCAACTGCCTTGAACATTCGAACTATTAAGTGAAAGCGTGATATACTATATATTTTCATTTTCCTTAAGGTTATTCCGAATGAACATAGTGCAAACAAATTCCTAAGAAAAACACTTAATGTCTAATCAGGTTGCAAAATATAGAAAGGAATAGCTCAAAATTTATCGAAAAAAATGCGTCACATTTACATAAAACAAGTTTATATGAACATATATAATTAATATAATTTTAGTTGGGTGGTTATATTAATCGCCAAATTTCATGTACCAGTACGTGAGTCTCTCATGCGTTCCCTTCTCAAAGTGACGCAGATCCATTGATTCGACCACGGCTGATTTGAGTTCGGACTGAGTGTAGTAACTGCGGTGTCCGGTCCACGTCATTGATACAAGCTGTTCCACGGTGTTGATGAAGGAGTTGTGTTTGGAGATGCTCCCCACAGTTCGGCAACCCCAAAAACAGAACAATAGTCAAAGTGAAATGCGTCGAGGGAACGACAATCCGAATGGACGGACGGACGGGCAGTGTCTTATTGTAACCTTGGTTAACACAAACAAGAGCACAATGATAGCAGTTTCGTTCAACATACTGAAAGAGATGTCGCGCGCTGTAGACGTGATTAGTCCAAGTCGCATGAGTCCACCACAAATGTTCTGTTCTCGGCCAAGGTAGAGATCCCGAATGCATTCTTGAAGAATGAAAAAGCTCGTCGTATTTCTGTGCGACGTAATTACATAGGAGAAATCTAAGGAAGCAGGATGCCATAATAGAAGTTGGGCCTGTTTATGGGCTCCGAGCCGTAGAGCCCACCCGGCCCCACCTTCTTTTGGGATGTTTCCGCAAACCGTCGCAGCCCATAGGCCTGACCTGACACGTTAATGTTTATAATTAGGCTTGGGCAAAGGATTTAGCTGCCCCGGCCTGAACTATTATTGATATTTTTTTTTAATTCAAAAGTTTAATTTTAATAAATATACGAAATTATAGCACTATTTAATTCAAGATATTTAAACGAGCCAAGAAAATTGTTTTTAAAGAAGTTATAAACCAAAGGCTCATCCCTAAACACTAGATCTCGTTCCGGTAAATGGTAGTCGATGCGCGATTAGGAGCCTTAAAGAGAACTCAATCGGTTTGGTCTATGTCCTCGACTTGTCCGAAGGTGAATCTCGTCAGCAATGCGACTTAATCACTGGCAGCCTTTGTCATGTTCACATAGTCATTCTGGGCAGGATAGACGGAGACGAGGAACTAGTCGAGTTCTTCGTTCTCACAATGGATCAAAACGAGCGAGGAACAGAAAAGAATGAAAAAATCCTTCGGATAAGGGCATATGACGAACAATAACAACAACATTAGAGTATTATATGACACATGATCCGATATTGATAGCGCATACGATTTCTTGTGAGAGACTCTCTTTTCCTCGATCTTTCTAGACAAGTACAAATTTCTGCCGACCGGCAAGCCACTAAAACGATGTTGTCTTAGTATTATACGCCACTCGATTATGAATTCGAATTCATCCTGTTGTCGAAGCCATTTTCTTACCCCGACCATCCCCAGCCTCATGGTTTTGTTTCCGGATAGTTTACGACGTTGGAATACCAGAAATCCAAATGATGCGCCCGAAGGAACCTCCCGGGCGGCAACGGAGAAATCTATAGGAGACGTGCCGTTCTTTTTATATGGCCCCGAACTATTCCACAGGTCTCACGTCCCTTGCGTGTTTCGATCCAACTCCTTTTTCTGGAACATCATGGGTTTGTCGCCTTATAGTGTCGTCAGCGTCGTCCTTTTCCTCCTCCTCGGGGCTTCTTGCAGCGTCGTCGTAGCCTTTGACGGCAGGTTGCTGTCGAGGATATGCAATGGAAAGCAGCCCAAATAGGAATCCAGATGGTAGGAATGTTGTTGCTTGCAAATGGGTTGACTTCACCTGGTTTGAGCAACATCAGTTGGTGTTCGCTCACATGTTTGAGAACTTGACATGGAAGTCCCTTTGTAAGTATGATGATGTAGGCTCTATTTCTACAGTGAAAGAGTTCTATGCCAATTTCACCTTCCACAAGAAGGACTATGCTATTAAGTTCCTGAAGGTGCTGACTGGAGAAAAGAACTTTTGCCTTCTATGTTTTTGATGTCTGCCGAATCTTCAACTATGTCCCCATCAATAATTTGAGGGGAAGCTAGAGGCTTATCAGACCTTCAATGATGGTGTTCACATTCATACCAGCGGATATCTGCAGAACACTGCGTTGAGTTTTAGCAATCGCATGTTCCATAAAGCAGTGATGTCCTGCTTGGCTCCTCGAATAGGAAGTGTTAACTAATCATGCCTAGAGACTTGAATTTGATGTTGCATCTGAAACGGGCAATTCTTGTCAATTTACAAAGCGTGATTTTTCGTCATATGGCTTCATGTATAAAAGATGAAGGTCGGGCGCTGCCTTTTGCTCGTATTATGTCTACTCTGCTGAAATCCTATGGTGTATTTGACTTACTTAAACAAGATGGATCCTTGGACCACTCAGGTGATTGGTGGTAATTCTGTTGAAAGCATGGGCTATGCATATTCTGATGATGAGTTTATTCAGAAACCCACAAAGCGAGAAATCGCTACTTCTGTGTGCGGCAAAGCAACATCTACTAAGAAATCCAGGCGTGTTAAACGCAAGAAGAATGTTTTCGCACCTGAGGCTTCGTCTCTTTCAAAACTACAAAGGTCCTCATCGAGGAACTTACCTTTACTTGGCATTCCATTTTGAAAAGGATGGACAACTTTGCCGAAAAGCTTGGGAAGTTGGAGGCGATGATCCAGACTTTGATTGACAGCGATGTTGATGATGGTGATGAGGATTGAGATGTGCTATCCTCCTTATGAACTTTAGGTGTTAGCATACTTTTGTAGCACCATTAATAAAACTATCTCTTGCTATGTCTTTAACTTCTTTTTGATATGACAAAAGGGGGAGAAGGATAAGTTGAGGGGGAGCTCTAGCACTCTGAACAAAGTAAGTAATTTGGTGCTTATTCTCGGGGGAATTGAGTTTGTATCTCAAGCTCTATGCTATATCCCTTATCATCTCTAAACTAAAGCTTCGTATTTTGTCATCATCAAAAGGGGGAGAATGTTAACTTTGTTTTTGATGACGAGCTTCAGAAGCTAAGTTATAAAATCATAGCACTTGTTGTTATAATACTTCAATTGTCTTTTGATGATGAGCTTGAGGAATGTGATGCCACGTTACAGTAAGGTGTCGCAACAATACTGTGTCTGTCCTTTTATAAACGTGGAAATAATTAATTTCCCAAAATAAAATATTGAAATTAATTTGTATTTCAAATTGTCCAGATTTTCGATGCTTCAATCATTATCTAGATGTCCTAAATATTCTAATTTAATTTAGAATATATTTTGTCATAATTATGGTAATAAAGCATGTGCATGAAATCCTACTAAAGTATCGTAATCAGTAAAGTTTTTGGGATATGTACATCTCGTTTATTTAATGTGGTTTACTTCTGGATGTAGGCTATTTTATATGCTATGGTATGTTGATGTATAGGAACATAGATTATACAAAATTATGATTATTTACGGCTAGGTTCCTTCTCCTGTCTTTCAGACTTTTATTTATTAAAGGGCAAAACTGACATTTCATAAGGAAACCCTATATTAGGTTTGTCGTATCTGGTGTCAATTTACCAGTCAGTGAGATCGTCAGTTTTCTTTTGCTTCCTCCATCGAGAGTAGTTGAACAGGAAGAAAAAGGGGAAGAAGGCTTTTGCCGCTAAGGTTTTTGGGAACATCGTCGAGATGGCATCTACAAGTACGTTTTCTTTTCCCCTAGTCTTTCTCGGTGACCGTAAACCCGCGTAATTGATTCAGTTTTTCGTTGTTTTCTTTGTTTGTTGTTTCTGTATTTGTGAGAATTTCTCACAGCTCATTGCGGACTTACGGAACAGAAATCAAGAATGGCATCTCGATAGACAAGAACCGGTTTTAGAATAGGTTCACCTGATTACGAAAAGTGTGGATCCTCTTATACTTGAACCAATGATTGCTTCTCATAGAGGCCGTCCACTAGTTCAAGGAACAAATGTTCTAGTTCTACAAAAACGTGATCCCTCTAAATTTGAGTTTGTTGAAAAGAAGATAAAATGAAGTTTGTGTAATGGGTTTGGTCATAATAGTCGTACTTGTCAGTATATTGCTAATCCTCATCCGTCAAAAGAGATTATGTAAATGCATAGTGATATTCGTATTCGTATTTATGATATAATTATCTTGTCGATCTCACGATTAATATATCATTTTCTTATTTTTGTGATTGGTTTGCAACAATGACGAGTCCAATTGTTGAGCATTCATGAATTATTTGTGAGAGGCTTTTATAGATATTTTACCACCAAAGTAATTTTATTTTATTTTTATTTTAGAGATCGTAATTCTTAAGGATTTATTTATATTTTTTCTTAAACTAGTTACTTAAAAATCATTATTAAATCATAGTAGGGGGTTTGAGCATCTTAAGACCTGTTTTGTACGAGAAAATAAGGTCCATTTTCTGTTTTCGTTTTTCATGAAAATAAGAATTATGTTTATTTCTAGAAAACAAAAAACAGTTTTCTAAATATATAGAGGAAAAGCAATTTGTTGGGGTTTTCAATTCCTGTTTTCCAAAACAGAAAACGAAAGCAGAAAATGAACCATGTTTGCTGTAAGCAAACATGGCCTTAGGGTGTGGAAAAAGGCCCTTCCATTTTTCTATTAGAAATCAAATAGAGGCAGCTAGTCTCGGATATACGAGCACAGTTATATTTTCTAAAATATGATAGATAGTTTCCAAATTCACTAATGTTCACAGCTTCGGACAACATCCATTATTCCGGTTGATTCCAAAAGCAGCGGATGAGATTCCCCAACGATGAGACGACAACCCTCCACAGTGAGGCAAGCATGGAACCAACAATATTACAAGGAGGAGGAGGAGGAGGACGTTGCCCCCGTGTCCCTTCCGGCCTCCAAGCTCGGCCTTGACAAATTTTGCAGTCCTTGCTGTGCAGCGACGCCTCGTCGAGTCCGGGTTTCGGATGCTCCAGACGTGACGCGGCATACTTCCTTCCTTGCTTCAGCACATGGTGCACTCCCACGCTTTTCATTGCCCATTCGTTAGAAGAATGGAATATAACCATGTGTTTGCCGAGGTCGTCATCCAGATTCCCCTGTAATCCCCATATCATCCTCAGAGGTACATACACGATCCAAATGTGGTCTGTCGCAGGAGCGCAGAAGGTCTCTGAATAACCATAGGCTTTCTGGTCATTGGCCATCAACGTAAATTCACAATATATAGTCTCCCTCCTCTCCTCACTTGGTCCTAGAACGAAGGCGATTGCTAACCCGGCGATATTCCTTTTCGGTTCGGAATCTGCGGAGAAACCTTCAATAAAACCCTGGGTCTGCATGCTAAAGAAATCCGGAATCTCGCTTCCTGGGAAGAGAATGCTTACTCGAGAATCCCCAAATGAGTCCTGCCAGGCGAGAGCTCAGCAACAGTTTGTAAGGTGATTTTTGTAAGCTGGTAGGGAAAAGAAATTGAACTCGAGCATAAGGACAAGAAAATTGCCTACTATTGAGAACACATAGATACCTTGTCAAAGAGCACTTCATTTTCGCCTGTGCACTGATTGCAGATCAGTTTATGGCAGTTATATAAGTTTATCTGTCGAGTCCAGGGCGATACATCTGAATGGCACCTCAGATTTCTTGATAACCCGACACACCTTTCAAGAGACTCGCAACCTTCTGCATTAAAGTGAGCTAAGTTCGGTGGGAGACATCTGATTTCACGAAGTCTTTTGCAATCCACCACCTTGAGCTGCTGCAGTTGAATAAACTGACCAAGGCACTCGGGAAGGGTAATGATTCTGTTTCCCGATAGATCCAATATCTTCAACACACTGAAGCACCTAAGATCTTCCAAGAAATCGACCTCCAGCAAGCTGCATTGTGCCAAATCTAGATGAACAACGTGCTGAAGTCCCATCAAAGAAGGGGGAGTATTCGACCTCAATGAACATCTCGGGAATTTGTTAAGTTGTGAACAACCACGCAACAAGATCAGCTTGAGGTGATGTAATGAATGAATGCTGCTTGGGAGACAGGCAAGGGCTTGGTCTTCAATGAGATTAAGTTGCTCGAGTGCCACGAAATTCTCGATGCATGAAGGAAGTTCGCGGATTGCAGTCCCTCTAAGTGAAAGCTCTTTCAATCCCTCGACTTTGGCCTGAATATCCGGAAACTTTTTTAGCTTTGAACATCCTTCGAAGAGGAGGTTCTGCAGGGCTTTTGACCTTAGAAAGCTTGGAAAACGGCAGAGATTTCTGCAGTTTAAGAAGTTCAGGTTGACAAGATTTTTAAGTGTCCCGAGAGACTCGTGAACGGCAACCAAGGTCGTGCACCCTCTGAGGTCCAACCTTTCGAGGTTTGAAATAGTGGATACATCAGGAACTTCAGTTAGCAGTTCACAGTGGCTGAAGTCGATTGATTTAAGGTTTCTCCAGGACTGTTCACGAAACATGATCGAATGACCAAAATCAGTTCTAAAGAAAGTCTGGATTTGGAATTATGGCAAATAAGCAACAACAGTATGGGACACATACCTTCAGCTCATCTCCAGCAGGCTTTATGTTGCTTCTGCTCAAACACAGTTTGACAAGTTCCTTGCAGCCAAATGGAACACGAGACGAAGAATAGCCACACCATTCGAGCCATCTCAATCCATTAGGTAAATGTATAGGAGCGCCAGAGGTGGATGCATTTCTGGCGATGAGAAATTTTAGTTCCCTCATGTTAGTGAAGGCTTGAGCCTTGATGCACACCTCTTTTGGTTCGGACAACGACAGCTTTACACCACGCACTTTGTTCGTTCCCTGCCAGAAAAGAATTGGACCAATCACCGATCAATCGAGGACTTAAAGCATATCCAAAAAAAACTGGAGATTTATGTTCCTTACCGTGCCCTCTTCTAGAACCCAGAGAACATTATCTGATGACCAGAGTCTACTTCGTTCACCGGGTACTGTTGATTCTCTCTGTACGATTTCCCTTCCCATGTCTTGAACCATATCATGCATTTCCAACCTACCATTCTCGATAAAAAAGAGAGATTTTTCAACAAGGACTGTGATATCGAGCTTCGGAGAAACGCCGCAACTTTGTAGCAAATCTTCTATGTGATCACGCCTCTCCCCTTTGAAGAAACAAGCAACATCGAGGAAGATCGACTTCTGGGAATCATCCAAACCATCAAAGCTTACTTTCAGTTTGTCAAAGACTTCTCCGTCTGGAGCCATTTTCAGTTTTTCCAACAAGCTTTTCCATTCAGGTATTGTTCTCCTAAAAAGATGCGACCCCAAAATCTTAATCACTAGAGGAAGTCCCTTTGCATACTCGACTACTTCAAACATAAGTTGCTGGTGTTCCTTGTTAGGAGATGCACCACGAAAGGCAGTAAGACGGAACAGCTGAAGAGCGTGTTCGTTAGTTAATTCACGAACATTATATACTTTCTCAATGCCTTGTAAAATTAACAAACGTTCATCTCGAGTCGTTATAATTATCCGGCTTCCAGGACCAAACCAGTTGCAATTTCCTGCTAAAGCTTGTAATTGTTTCGGATGATCGACGTCATCAAGGACTATAAGGACCTTCTTGTTGTGTACCTTCCTTTTTATGATGTCTATGCCCTGATCAACCATGCCGATCTCCACATTGTATTTGAGATTTAGCTGAGAGAGAAGCTTCTGTTGGACCTGAACCAGGCCAGAGAGAGAGGATTTCTCGCAAGTTTCCCTCACATCCTTAAGGAAGCAGCAATGCTCAAACTGGCTGGCAACTCTGTTGTACACGGCTCTCGCAACAGTCGTCTTCCCAACCCCTCCCATTCCCCATATTCCCACCATCTGAACATTCCCGACCTGCAGGTCTAGCCGGGAGAGGACTGCCTGCAGACGGGACTCTATCCTGATGAGGTTCTCTCTGGGTAATTGATTAAGCTCCAGAATCTGCAATGCTTTTGTCACGATGCTCCGGACTGCGTTGGCCTCATTCCTTAAAGTACGAAACACAAAGAGGAGTAAATGGAAACTGGCATGGCAAAACAGTGAAGGTAAGCATGATCTTCCAAAGCTGAAAACCGCATTTCATCCTCATCCTGTTTGCGAATTAAATCGCAACACGTCGGGACTAACTCATGGCGAACTCATTGGGTTAGAAAAAAAACAAAAACAATATAGGGGGAAAGGAGAATTTCGAACGCTGAACATATTACACTGGGATGTTCTAAAGATTGCTTAGAGATTTTATCCTAAAACTAAGATAAAAGATGAATATATCTCTATGTTGGTGAGTTCTTGATCTTTCAGTCTACCTCCTAGAGAATCTTCCGGTTATTCTTGATCTCATTTGTCATACGTATTTAATCTTATCTACAAAATCAGATTTCTCCGGTAAACTAGGTTAGATTTTCTTACTGATTAGATTCTCCATGACTAAGTAGATTTCCCCAGCATAAATCAGATTTTGTCAGTCGATGATAAGATTTTTCGGTAATAAAGAGCAAGCGTTATCCGGAATGATTGGGCATAAGGTGTCTCTAGGTGGCTTTTTAAGTCCGCCGTCAAATCCCAGGGCTCAACCCTGGACAGACGGTGGAAACTACTAAGCTAGAATACGGTAAGGGCAGAGGGAATTTCCGATGAAGCAGTGAAATGCATAGAGATTGAAAAGAACACAAACGATGAAAGCACTTTGCTGGGCCAACGCCGACACTGACACTGAGAGACGAAAGCTAGGGCGTGGCAAATTAGATTTTCCTCAACTACTATAATCGTGGTCTACTCAAATCATGGCCCAAAATTATCTGGTATAAATAGCTCTTACGGAGCCCATGTCAAGAATCTGCTGCATCCAGGTGATAATCCCATCTGCAAGCAGAAAGAAATTAATCGACCAGTTAGGCAGCAGAGATCAGCTTGAAATTGCTCACCCCTTGACATGCCATCCAGACATCGATGCAGTAGCTGTAAGGGCACGACACCATGTAGCCAGCCTATCTGGTTCCACCCCTCGCTCCCTCTGCCTAGCCAAATCCTCCTTGTATCTCCCCGTCTGATGCCTCACCTCCCTCGGATCGACCCCATAGAACACAGGAAACACAACTTGCCCCCTCTTCTCCTTGCACTCAACGATCTTCACGAGCTCGTCCAGGCACCACCGCGAAGTTGCATACTTCTCTGAGAAAACCACAATCGCAATCCTCGACTCCTCAATGCTCCTGAGGAGGGTCGGTGAGATTTCCTGCCCCTGGTCAAGGCCATCCTCATCCATGAAGACCTCGACGCGGTTCTCACGGAAGCGAGCATAGAGGTGGCTCACGAAGCCCTCACGGGTGTCAACTCCTCTGAAGTTGAGGAACACATCGTAGGTTGCTACGGCAGATGCAGAGGAGGAGGAAGATGCTTCTCCAGCCATTGCTAAGCCGCCTTTCGTGGAGCTGGTGGTGGGTGAACATTTAATATACAACAACTAATCGGGGATGTAATGTTATTATTATTATTATTATATCGTTTTCCAAGTCGACGCATCGTTTGACTTCTGACACATTGGCCCAAAAACGGAGAGCCCAAAGCCGAAGCCCAGTCTCACTGTGTTGTGTTCGCAGGTTCGATCCGTCCAAGGAAGTTTTCTTATTTCCTATTCCTTTGCACTTTCGAACCAGCACGACCAGAAAAGGAAATGAATATCAATGCGTGGTGATGATGATGGCAAACGTCGTCAAACAAAGGTGACAATTTTGGGTTAAGGTCAGAAAAATTCAGGAGAATGATAAGTTTTTTCTCATTGTTTTTTTACTTTTTTGGGTATTCTTCTTCTCCGATATCCAAACAAGGGGGAGATCAAATCTCCAGGAGGTCTTAGGAAGATCAAATCAGTAGGAGATTGCTGCGCAGCAAATCGTTGGGGTAGGGGACATCCAAATAGGCACGAGTTGTCTCCCTTTGTACCGTAGCAAGCTTACCGTCCAAGGACTGATGATGTTGCAGAAGATGGGCAAAGCTGGATAGCTGCTGGTGCATGAAATTGATATGTCAACTGTATAGGTACTGTATGTAGTATTGGTTTGTGGCTGCGGGTTGACAGGTAACTCCAATTTGGTCTGCAATTTTGCCTCTTGGTTCTTGGTTCGATAGGGACGACAGGATTCCCTCCCACCTTTAGAATTTTGATCAGGCATTGTCCTATTCTTTTCAATAATGTCCAGGTTATATCAGGTTGAATGAAGCCAAGAAGGCGGCAAAGATAGTCATTCTGACTGCGGCGTCTTTGTTTATGAATCCTCAACTGTTCCATCCTCCTTTGAGAAATAATGTTTCTGTAAATATGGATTGGAAATTATGAGAGTTTTGTTCTTACTGCGTGAACTGACGTCTTTTCTCATAATCACCACGTAACTCCATCGTGGTATGGGTTACCAAACTACATTTCAATGCAGCAACTTATTCAGACTTTACATATCATATTAGGAATTCCTTGCCCTCGAAGAAATTTTTCTTTAGTTCCACCACGCACACTTCAACTTATCCGGAGGATTGACCTCTGTTGAATATAGGTTTATATGATGAGCCTTGATTTTCTGTTTAACAGAAGTCAATCATCTACTCTACAGAAGCTACTCACGTTGAGGACTTTCTGTGAGAAATATTTTTGTGATTAATTGATTGGTAATGATTAATTAAACACAAATTGATTAGGATTTGATCAAGATATTATCTGATTAATTTAAATCGATTATGTTTCCAAATAATCCCATTAGAGATAATATTTCCAATAGAAGGAAATATAATCTTCTATTTATGGCAAGGTACTGTAAGGTTGTTTACAACCTTCTGTGATGTTATACGACCACTATATGACCGTTATTTGGGATGTCAATCATTACTATCTGTCTAGATATATTCATTTAAGCGTCCTGAACATAATGGTGTCGGTCTTTATCAATATGGAAGTTAATATGTGATTATTTCCATTTACAGAAGATTACAGACCAGATTCAGCCACAACCTTCTATAACGCAGCATACATGGGAATTCTATCATATCTTATTTCTATTTGATATGATTGAATTACCCAAACGTATATATGCATGGGAGTGACGAACCTGTAAATTATTTATTTTATTTTATTTGATTGCTCTGTTTTTCATGTTTGCAGAAGGCTGGTCGTGTAATTGCCTTCATCGTTTTGCATTTAGACTCTCTTGTATAAATAGGATCTTTTAGCCACGCTCTCCTGAACCAATTGTTATTCTTGTGTATTATTTTCCAGAGAGCATGAGCTGTGAGCTTTTATTCTTTCGTTTAATTTTTTGAGTTAGTCACACGATGAGCGTTAGCTACGAAAGGCTGTATCGTTAGAGAAATCTTCTGGGAGAGTGACTCGGGGGGCCATGAGGGACTCGGGTGGAAGCTGCAGGAGACGTTGGTGAAGGCGTGCGGCAGGTTGCTGGCGTGGCCAACATGCTGGCGTGGGCCGGAGAGAAGGGCAGAACCCCAGAAGCACAGAAGGTGAGGGACTAACTAGCTTTTGTAGTGTAACTTTCTATGTACAGGATAACCTTGGGTAGGGGTTTCGTGGCTGCTTAGCCATTGTCTCGAGGGACCACGTAGGAGAACCTTGGGCAAGGGTTTTGTGTTTGCTCAGTTCAGATCCTGAGGGATCGCGCAAGGGAAGTCGAAATTCGATGCTGTACAGGTGGAGACGCTGCTGGAGTGAAAAGTCTCGGAGGAAGTCACGACAGGTTGATGTGCAGCAGAGGACACCGCCTAAGGGAAACGTCCGACATCGGTTACCTTTGTTGGTCACTACAGTACAGCACCTTACGGTCTGTGCTTTGAAATTCAGTCACCTTTGTTACAAAACCTTACAGTCTGTGTAGTAGTCGGCATCTTTGGTACAGAACCTTACGGTCTGTGCTATAAAACCTAGTCATCTCTAATACAAAACCTTTTGGTCTGTAGAAGGTTGACATTTTTGGTACCGAACCTTACGGTCTGTGCTGTAAACCAAGTCATCTCTGGTACAGAACCTTTCGGGTCTGTGCTATAAAAGGTTGACACATTCGGTACAGAACCATTTGGTCTGTGCTGTGCAACTTACTCTGGTACATAACCATTTGGTCTGTGTTGTGCAACTTACTCTGGTACAAAACCTTTTGGTCCGTGCTGTGCAACTTACTCTGGTGCTGAACCTTCTGGTCTGTGCTTTGCCACTCAGTCTTCTGTGGTGCAGAACCTTTTGGTCTGTGCTTTGCCACTTAGTCTTCTGTGGTGCGGAACCTTCAGGTCTGTGCTATAAAAGGTCGATTGTGTATCACCTTTTGTAATCTTTATTAAGTTACGTCTGAGTGAATACCATCTAAATCTTGGGTGAAGAGTGGATGTAAGCAAGTTGCTAAACCACTATAAAAATCTTATGTCCATTGAACAAAGTACAATCACACTCGAACGTTCTGTTTTAAAGAAACCTATCGTTCGGTTTGTCGAAAAAGTGTTAAATATTCAAAATTGGATTATAACACTAATTCACTCCCCCCCCTCTTAGTGTAACATTTGGTATCAGAGCGAGTTGCAATAGTAGCTTAACCGCTTGTTACAGATCCACAGAAGCTCATGCCAGCTACACTCTCTATTTTACAGAAGCTTTAAGCTCTGTGAAAAATCATCTGCTACTGTTCTGTAGAAGCTTACGCTCTATCAAAATCTAGTTGCTATTCCACAGAAGCTTTAGGTTCTGCGATAAATCATTTGCTCCTATTCTGTAGAAGCTTACGCTCTATCAGAATTTAGTCGCTATTCCATAGAAGTTGTAAGCTCTGTGAAAAATTATCTGCTACTATTCTGTAAAAGCTTACGCTCTATCAAAATTCAGTTGCTATTCCACAGAAGCTGTAAGCTCTGTGAAAATTCATTTGCCACTATTCTGTAGAAGCTTACGCTCTATCAGAATTCAGTTTCTATTCCACAGAAGCGTAAACTCTGTGAAAATTCATTAGCTGCTATTCTATACAACCTTACGCTCTATCAGCATCAAATTGCAATTCAACAGAAGTTTACGCTCTGTTTGAATACAACGTCTGGTATAAGGTTTCTGTCCAACAGAAGTGTTTTTGCATGTTGAGATCTTACAGAAGCTTTTAACTCTCATTTCACAGTTGGCATTTTTGTTCTATTCTACAGAAGCTTGTTGCTTTGTTAGAATTCAACAACTGCTATCAAAAGAAAAATTTCAGATTTGTCATATTGACGCTCGTGCTCTGTTTAACAGAGGCTTGATTGTTGGCATGACAACTGATTTCTACCCAACAGAAGTTTGTTGAGGTTCTATACTATCTCGTCACAGTTTTGTTCTATAGAAGCGTAATACTCTGTACGAATTGAACTAATGGCTGATAACTACCATGTACCAAAACCACATATTGGGAATCCTCTCATTTTTTATGGTAAGAATTTTGCCTAATGGAAAATTCGAATGGGTGTATTCGTAGACGCTAGTGGCGATGACTTGTTGTCCTATATAGAAGATGGTCCACCTTCTATACTAGAGAACCAATAAAATGATCAAGAAGGTCGTCCCACACAACAATACCTCAAGATCAAACTACTCACTAAGACGATGAGAATTTACTTACTTGTCCCCAAAGAGATACCCAAGTGGCTATGACGATGAGAATTTACTTGTGTATCCGGCGGGCTCACAAGTTCATGGGACGGCTCTAAGGGGCGTGCCGGGCCTAAATCGGAGTAAAACCTTTGAACCAATACATAAATATCTTAGATATAAAAAGAAAATGTATTTGATATTCCTTAGAAACAATCACAATATTGGGATTGCCATCAATTTGAAGAATAAGTTGGGGACGAATTCCACATCATAATAAGAATTTCATTGGCATATCGAACGAGATCGATTATGTCTCAATTGGACGAGTGTTATGATTATTCTTTAGATATGTCTCACTTTTTAAATGAACTTGGAAAGGAAGACTAACTTCAAGAAAAATTGAAACGAAAGAAAGGCCAATCAACTCGATTTTGAATTGGTATATAAATATTTATTTGGGATTGGTTTTTTTAATTTTAATGACTTGTAAATTTTTGTTCAAAAGTAATGGAGAAGAATATTTAATCATTTGAAAGTTTTACCTTAAAAGTAATTATTAGTGCTATTCTGAATTTTCCATATTTGGGACATCAATTCATAAAAAAATTTGGATATAGCTCAAAACCATAATATCGATTCCCAGCTGTTTGACAATTTGCTTTGATGATGCCCTTCGTGTTGCTAGCTTACAGTAATGTGTTACTATAATAATGCACTTATATATGATGATGAGCTTGAGAGACATGTTGCTCGTTAACAATAAGATGTTACTGGAATATTGCGCTTATGTTCTTCAAACATGGAGATATATTTTACCACATTTATTAAAAGACGTTTGATTAATTCAAAATATAGTGTAAATCATATTTAGTTCAAAATGTCTAAATTGATTCTGTTTACATAATGTCAAAGCAATTATAGACGTTTCAACTAAATATTTGAAAACACTTATAGCAATTATAGCGTTCTGCCCCAGAAGTTCGGTTTGAAATGGAAGTCGTACGAATCCGTAAGAGAAAGGACACGATACCCAAGGTCGTCGTCCCCGGAACGGCAATGGACGGTGAGCTGGGGCGCCTCCGGAATCGCATTATTGATCAAAACATATGTGGGCACTAGGGGAATGTAAGGCTAGGCATGAATGGAACCGATGAAGAAAGACATGATGATGAATACAGAAATCATTGGTGAACCCATCTTAGGCATATTGATCAAACAACTACAATCATTTCGAAGGTTGTCCCATCAATTTATACAGAAATTTCTCAACATTCCCTGGTAAAGATAAGGTTTATGATCTTGATTAGGATACCAGGACAAGGCTAACAAGATTGTGGTAATTTTTCTTGTTTTAGGTTTCCTTTTTCATCATCTTGTATGATACTTCGTCTCTTGGATAACAATTTCATGGTATTCCCAGAAGCATAAAATTAGTATACGGCAATAAATCCAATAAATCCGGGTTATTTGTTTTTATTCTGCATTGTTGTATATATTTGATAAAATTCTCAAATCTCTCTTCTATTTTTTAATACTTTCCTTTATAGTGGAATGACTATTTTATTTGGTTTTTTATTTTTGTTTTTCAATTTAGAAAAAGATTAATTACATACCGAAGAAAGAATTAATCAGTAAGAGGTCGAAAATGACAATATCTTTGTATATATATATATATATATATATATTCTAACGACTTCATGAAATTTAATTTCTACCAACATTTCATGAAATTGTCTAATCTTATCCATAATATGGTTTAGTTCATGAATTCCCCGCAAAGGATAAATTTACAAATAAACAAGTCATAATCGGTCCACCAAACTTTTTTCAAAAAACCTTAATGTCTAATTTTCAAGATATTTTTAAAATTTTCTTTTTTCCAAGGTCCAAGAAAACTATAAATATATGCGCAAAAACATATAATTTACTACTTTTACCCCAAACTTTCTTTCATTTGTATTGGACACCAAACTAAACAAGTAATTTCGGTCAAACATTAGAAATTTATGATTCTGGATTTCTTACCACATTTTAGGCATATAAAAAAGCTTTTAAAAATCCGTCTTTATTTATAAATTGGAAGACGAGTTTTCAAAACATAGGGTATTTTTGAATTTCATAATTTTTTTAAAACAAATGATATAACCGTACAAAGCTCCTCGGACTATGAAGTTACAATGAAATGGTAGTGATGCATACCAACGTTTGGCAATTTTGTCCCGTAACGAGGATATTGAATTACATAAAAGTTTTTCCATGTTTTCTTAATTTATAATTTTAGAGGATTTCAGCCGATTATTTTAGGAAATCGCAGGACATGCTGTACAACAGTCGAAATCAGCTATCCAAAAAACTCGAACTATTAGGTGAACGCATGATATACTATATATCTCATTTTCAACGGGTTACGAACTTTGTATAAAATTGGAGGACTTTTGGTTTAAAAGGTATAACATATTTTTCTTCTTATTCGATATTGTTTCCCATGTTTTTTCTTTTGACATTGATGTTTGATTAAGTTACGCTGAACTAAATTGTTTTTCGTCTAGGGTGACGAGGGAACCAAGTGTTTTTATGTGAATTACAATTTTCCCCTCCATGTGTTATTTGAGTCATGTTGATTATTAACTCGAACGAAATTTTCAATGCGATTAATTGTGCGACAATAAATGAAGTTGATCGGAAAATGTAGAAGAACATGAAAGTAATTCTTTTTGAGCCATGAGTTGGAAAATAGACTAATTGGTGAGAATGATGATAATATATCATATCATATCCGGTTAATGTTGATTCATAATGGGTTCCCATTATTAATTACCTAGAAGTAAAGTAGTTAATTTGATTCATGACAACCTCGAAGATACATACGACAGGTAGAAATTTTAGAACACTAGATTAATAATTCAAGGACTCTCATTTGATATTCGTGCTTGTTAATCTTTGGTTCACCATTCATTTTCTTATCATCCATATTAAAATTGTGTATTTGGCATCACTTCGGGATAATTTCGAACTAACCGATGGCAAAATTTTGTCCGTATAATTCTTTTACGCTTTGATGTTGTTTAGATAAGCGTGGTTGGAAACTCAGCTTTGTTTTATTCCAAGGACAGGCTACGATTAATTTAAACGAAGAAGATGCATCGAACATAGAAATAAAAATACAAAATAATCAATTTTTGATCAACTTAAATTGAAATATACTTTCGAGTAGATCGAGAGAATAGGTTCGGAAAGTGGGAAGAAGCATATTCTTGCTCATCTTGTTTAAAGCTTAAGATGAGAAACAGAACCTCGTAATGAACTCTCGAGTGATCGCAGGGATGGCACATAAGCGAATAGACCCCAAGTAAGTGTACTTACTTGTCCCCAAAGAGATACCCAAGTGGCTACGACGATGAGAATGTACTTGTGTATCCGGCGGGCTCACAAGTTCATGGGATGGCTCTAAGGGGCGTGGCCGGGCCTAAATCGGAGTAAAACCTTTGAACCAATACATAAATATCTTAGATATAGAAAGAAAATGTATTTGGTATTCCTTAGAAACAATCACATTATTGGGATTGCCATCAATTTGAAGAATAAGTTGGGGACGAATTCCACATCATAATAAGAATTTCATTGGCATATCGAACGAGATCGATTATGTCTCAATTGGACGAGTGTTCTGATTATTCTTTAGATATGTCTCACTTTTTCAATGAACTTGGAATGGAAGACTAACTTCAAGAAAAATTGAAACGAAAGAAAGGCCAATCAACTCGATTTTGAATTGGTATATAAATATTTATTTGGGATTGGTTTTTTTAATTTTAGTGACTTGTAAATTTTTGTTCAAAAGTAATGGAGAAGAATATTTAATCATTTGAAAGTTTTACCTTAAAAGGAATTATTAGTAATATTCTGAATTTTCCATATTTGGGACATAAATTCATAAAAAAATTTTGATATAGCTCAAAACCATAATATCGATTCCCAGCTGTTTGACATTTTGCTTTGATGATGCCCTTCGTGTTGCTATTACTATAATAATGCACTTATATATGATGATGAGTTTGAGAGACATGCTGCTCGTTAACAATAAGATGTTACTGAAATAATGTGCTTATGTTCTTCAAATATGGAGATATATTTTACCACATTTATTAATAGACGTTTGATTAATTCAAAATATAGTGTAAATCATATTTAGTTCAAAATGTCTTAATTGATTCAGTTTACATAATGTCAAAGCAATTATAGACGTTTCAACTAAATATTTGAAAACACTTATTTTTTTTAATTAAAAAAGCTAATGATTATCCACGGTAAGGTGAACCTAGTGCAAGGGTATTTTGCTCCTATTATTTCATATAGTTGAACACCTCGTTTGTAGAAAGTGGACGGACGTCGACTAAGACCGAACGATTATAAAAACTGATGTGCTCATTATCGTCGCACTTACACCCTTACGAAAAACAAAATGATCTAAACAATAAGTGGAACTTACAACAGGCAGATATCATAATCTGAGCCTCGCATTGATGAGGTGACACAGTATGGCCTATTTTAAGAACGGGTAAAAAAGTGACAAACACTAATTCACGCATCTCTTAGTGCTCATAAACGATCCATCACCACCTAATTGAAATTTTAACGGGTGAGTAATTATTGGAACCGACCTCAACTACTTGCGCTCGACGGTCAGCGTGTTTGGAGAATCCATAGTCATTCATGGTAAAACCCATGTTATTGATGAAAATATATAACATGAAAGATTACACAAACACGGATTTTTATTTGATACATATGGAGTGTCAATTCCATGGGTAAGGAACACAAGTAGCAGGGTCCACACCATAACAAGGTCCCTCGCTTTTAATCCACCAGATGCATAACGCAGAACACCTACTGTAATCCCGCTTCTGGATGTAGATGTCGAAGTATCGCGACTCATTCAACCAATTGAACTGGCAGTAGAACAGAGTCCTGCCCCAGAAGTTCGGTTTGAAATGGAAGTCGTACGAATCCGTAAGAGAAAGGACATGGTACCCAAGGTCGTCGTCCCCGGAACGGCAATGGACGGTGAGCTGGGGCGCCTCCGGAATCGCATTATTGATCAAAACATATGTGGGCACTAGGGCAATGTAAGGCCAGGCATGAATGGAACCGATGAAGAAAGACATGATGATGAATACAGAAATCATTGGTGAACCCATCTTAGGCATATTGATCAAACAACTACAATCATTTCGAAGGTTGTCCCATCAATTTATACAGAAATTTCTCAACATTCCCTGGGAAAGATAAGGTTTATGATCTTGATTTGGATACCAGGAAAAGGCTAACAAGATTATGGTAATTTTTCTTGTTTTAGGTTTCCTTTTTCATCATCTTGTATGATACTTCGTCTCTTGGATAACAATTTCATGGTATTCCCACAAGCATAAAATTAGTATACGGCAATAAATCCAATAAAATCCGGGTTATTTTTTTTATTCTGTATTGTTGTATATATTTGATAAAATTCTCAAATCTCTCTTCTATTTTTTAATACTTTCCTTTATAGTGGAATGACTATTTTATTTGGTTTCTGATTTTTGTTTTTCAATTTAGAAAAAGCTTAATTACATACCAAAGAAAGAATTAATCAGTAAGAGGTCGAAAATGACAATATCATTGTATGTATATATATATATACATAAGTCCTAACAACTTTATGAAATTTAATTTCCACAAACATTTCATGAAATTGTCTAATCTTATGCATAATATGGTTTAGTTCATGAATTCCCCCACAAAGGATAAATTTATAAATAAACAAGTCATAGTCGGTTCACCAAACTTTTTCGAAAAAAATTTCTTGTCTTATTTAAAAGATATTTTTAAATTTTTTTTTCAAGGTTCAAGAAAACTATAAATAAATGCCCAAAAACATATAATTTACTACTTTTACCCCAAACTTTCTTTCATTTGTATTGGAAACCAAACCAAACAAGTAATTTCGGTCAAACATTAGAAATTTATGTTTCTGAATTTCTTACCACATTTTAGGCATATAAAAAAGCTTTTGAAAATCCGTCTTTATTTATAAATTGGAAGACGAGTTTTCAAAACATAGGATATTTTTGAAACTTCGATCATGTTTCATAATTTTTTTTTAAAACAAATGATATAACCGTACAAAGCTCCTCGGACTATGAAGTTACAATGAAATGGTAGTGATGCATACCAACGTTTGGCAATTTTGTCCCGTAACGAGGATATTGAATTACATAAAAGTTTTTCCATGTAGTTTTAATTTATAATTTTAGAGGATTTCAGCTGATTATTTTAGGAAATCGCAGGACATGTTGTACAACAGTCGAAATCAACCATCCTAAAAGCTCGAACTATTAGGTGAACGCATGATATACTATATATCTCATTTTCAACGGGTTGCGAACTTTGTATAAAATTGTAGGACTTTTGGTGTAAAAGGTATAACATATTTTTCCTCTTAATCGATATTGTTTCCCATGTTATTTCTTTTGACATGGATGTTTGATTAAGTTACGCTGAACTAAATTGTTTTTCGTCTAGGGTGACGAGGGAACCAAGTGTTTTTATGTGAATTATAATTTTCCCCTCCATGTGTAATTCGAGTCATGTTGATTATTAACTCGAACGAAATTTTCAATGCGATTAATTGTGCGACAATAAATGAACTCGATCGGAAAATCTAGAAGAACATGAAAGTAATTCTTGGTTGAGCCATGAGTTGGAAAATAGACTAATTGGTGAGAATGTTGATAATATATCATATCATATCCACTTAATATTGATTCATAATGGGTTCCCATTAATTAATTACCTAGAAGTAAAGTAGTTAATTTGATTCATGACAACCTCGAAGATACATACGACAGGTAGAAATTTTAGGACACTAGATTAATAATTCAAGGACTCTCATTTGATTATTCTTGCTTGTTAATCTTTGGTTCACCATTCATTTTCTTATGACCCATCATAAAATTGTGTTTTTGGCATCACTTCGGGATAATTTCGAACTAACCGATGGCAAAATTTTGTCCGTATAATTCTATTACGCTTTGATGTTGTTTAGATAAGTGTGGTTGGAAACTCAGCTTTGTTTTATTCCAAGCACGGGCTATGATTAATTTAAACGAA
>JAKZET010000220.1:0-27533 GCA_023653495.1 Melastoma candidum
CACCCACAACAAAGCACAAAGGAAAAGAAAATAAAACAAAAAAGCCTGAAACTTCACCCGCCTTTTTCAGTCATGGCATTTTGCGATTTCCTTTGTCCCGTATAGCAACACCAATACCTTACCTAACATGACAATTCCTTCGCCTTTTTTTTTTTCCTTTTTCTTTATAAAAAAGTTCAAAAATGAGAAATGGGTCATGCACAATCTTCCTTTTGGGGATGACAATCACGTTAAACATAAAGGCCAATCATTAACTAAACACGTACATTATCACCTTTCCATCTCCCTTCTTTCTGGCATCCATCCCCTTTGTTTATTTGATGATTTCTTTCTTCTTACACGACATGCGGCATTCGTCCACACAGAACAAAATGGTTTCGCCTTTTTACCAAGGACCAGCCGGAAACTAAGGAAAAACCCAGAAATAAATAAAAGGGATTGGAGAAGCTGCAGTTAGTTCCCGTTCCGACATGGGTCGTCGTCGTACTTCTTCCTCCTTCCTCGGTGTCTTAGTTTAGTTTAGTTTAATTTAATGGACAGGCGAGAGCTAAAGCTAAGCTTAAACCCAAGCTCATGGGTAAGCGTGCCCCTATTTTTTCTTTTCTTTCCCCAAGCATCCCCCCCCCCCCCTGGCTTACGCGTAACGGATGCTTCTTACAACAACATAGGTTAGACAACGTTAACGTTATCCCTCTCCCTCGCCCCTTCCGATAAATAATCCCCCACAAACCCACACTCTGAACCCCAACCCCACAACCACCACCACTCGCTCCTACGACAATAATGTATCTTCCCTTGCTCCTCCTGTTCGTCGTCCTCCGCCTCTCCTCCGCCACCCAGACCTACATCGTCCACGTGGACCCTTCCCTCAAACCCACCGTCTTCCCCACCCACGACGCCTGGTACCTCTCCACCCTCTCCTCCGCCTCCGAAACTTCTTCCCCTTCCCCTTCCCTCCTCTACTCCTACTCCGCTGCCTTCCACGGCTTCTCCGCCTCCCTCTCCCCTTCCCTCGCCGCCAACCTCCGCGACCACCCCTCCGTCCTCTCCCTCTACCCCGACCCCATCCTCTCCCTCCACACCACCCGCACCCCTCTCTTCCTCGGCCTCCCCGACCCCGATCTGGGACTCTCCGGTCCTTCTGGGAGTGTTTCTTCCTCTGACGCCGAGCAGGATGTTGTCGTTGGGGTGCTCGACACTGGGGTCTGGCCGGAGAGCCGCAGCTTCTACGATGCAGGGCTCGGTGCCATCCCCGGGAAGTGGAAGGGGGGTTGTGAGTCGGGTCCCGATTTCTCGGCCAAGTCCTGCAACAGGAAGCTGATCGGGGCGCGGTACTTCTCTAAGGGTTATAGAATGGCCTCCGGTGAGTGAAAAAAACTTGGTTTTTCTCTAAATGCAGTTGATTTGTGATATGTGCATAAGGGTTTTATGGAGTGATTTTGATTAGAGAAATGCAAGTAATCTCGGACTAACTGTTCGATTTCGTCGAGTAAAAGACTTTTGCGGTGTTTTGCTTTTCGGTTGATTGCAGGTGGGATTTCGTTGAAGAAACCCAAAGAGATGGAATCTCCCCGCGACGTAGATGGCCATGGCACGCACACGGCCAGCACAGCTGCGGGCTCCCCTGTTGCCAACGCCAGCCTACTCGGTTACGCCAGGGGAACTGCCCGCGGGATGGCTACGCGGGCTCGTATCGCCACCTACAAGGTTTGCTGGAGCACGGGTTGTTTCGGGTCTGATATCCTCGCGGGGATCGACCGGGCCATCCTTGACGGTGTTGACGTCATCTCGATGTCCCTTGGAGGTGGCTCGGCCCCTTACTTCCGCGACACCATAGCTATCGGTGCTTTTGCTGCTGTCTCCAAAGGGATCTTTGTCGCTTGCTCCGCAGGGAACAGCGGGCCGGCTCGAGCATCGTTGGCTAATGTGGCCCCATGGATAATGACGGTGGGGGCTGGAACGCTAGATCGGGATTTCCCGGCCTTCATCGTTCTCGGCAATCGAAGGAAGTTCGCTGGTGTATCGCTTTACAGCGGTCCTGGAATGGGCCGTAAGCCTGTTGAACTAGTTTATAACAAAGGTTCCAATAGTTCAAGCAATCTGTGCTTGCCCGGGTCACTCGACCCAGAGTTTGTTCGTGGGAAAGTAGTGTTGTGCGACAGAGGGGTGAATGCTAGGGTTGAGAAAGGTGCGGTAGTACGGGACGCCGGCGGTGTAGGCATGATACTGGCGAACACGGCTGCAAACGGGGAGGAGCTAGTCGCGGACAGCCATTTATTGCCAGCTGTGGCAGTGGGGCGGAAGGTCGGAGATTCGATCAGAGGATACGTGAGGAGCAACAACGGTACCGCGACTGCACTTATTGGGTTTGGAGGGACGGTTGTGAATGTCCGGCCATCACCCGTCGTCGCTGCATTCAGTTCCAGGGGACCGAATCTGGTGACGCCACAGATATTGAAACCTGATGTGATCGGTCCCGGTGTGAACATACTCGCGGCGTGGTCGGGGGCGACCGGGCCAACAGGACTCGAGAAAGACACCCGGCGGACTAAATTCAACATCTTGTCAGGTATTATTTCTCAACGGTCGGAAATTTCAAACTATAGCTAAGAGTAGTAGTACACTTGTTTAATTCAATAATTTGTTGTGTTCAGGCACATCGATGTCGTGCCCACATATCAGTGGGCTGGCTGCTCGTCTGAAAGCGGCACATCCCGACTGGAGCCCGAGCGCGATCAAATCCGCACTCATGACCACAGCCTATGTTAAAGACAATACTGGAGCCCCTCTCCGCGACGCAGCTGAAGGCACATTTTCTACCCCGTTGGTGCACGGGGCAGGCCACGTCGACCCGCAGAAAGCTATGTCTCCTGGACTTGTCTATGACCTAACAACAGAGGACTATGTCGCATTCCTCTGCTCGTTGGACTACTCAATTGACCACATCAAGGCCATTGTGAAGCAACCCGACCTGACTTGCTCTCGAAACTTTTCGGATCCAGGAGAGCTCAACTACCCGTCATTTTCTGTCGTGTTTGGGAACAAAGGGGTCGTGAGGTACACCCGGGAGGTCACCAATGTAGGTTCTGCTGGCTCCGTGTATCAAGTCTCCGTTACTGGTCCGTCAAGCGTTGGGGTGACTGTGAACCCGACAAAGCTTGAGTTCCCAAAGGCAGGGGACAAGAGGAGGTACACTGTGACATTCACTTCCAAGAAGGGTTCAAACCCGGCCAAGAGGTCGGAGTTCGGGAGCATCATATGGAGCGATGCCGAGCACGAGGTTCACAGTCCCGTGGCATACGCATGGACCCAGTTGGATAGTTAGTGTAGGGGTGGGGGATGTGCAGTTGTTTGAGGGGAGGTCTCTCTTAACCTGTTTGCTGACGACTTATGAACTGTTTCAGCCCTAAGACATTCGAAGATTGTCTCCACTGCAAATCCACTGAAATTAAAAAGCCCGAATCCGATGATCAAATATGACAAAAACTTTAAGATTCGGACCAAAATCAAATTAACGACACATGTAACAGGGATTACTACAACATGGGCCGCCACAACTCAAACACAGCCGTAACATAGGACAACATTTGTTACTGCTCCAAGAACATTTAGGTCGACTAAAGCAACAGCAGCTGGGGCTACGGTTACTGTCACAAGGGCCGCAGGTAATCCGGAGAAGGCAGTTTCCTTTGCGGCAAAGGCGATTCGGTTTGGAGCAGTCCGAGCAGTGGTAGCACACCCATTTTCGTAACGAGCAGTTTGGACAGCAGCTGGGGCAATTAGTGGAGGAATCGTGGATGCAGCAGCGTGGTAGCTTGAGATCTGGAGGGCAGAGGGAATAGCAGCAGCATATCCAGGAGAAATTCAGCCACGAGATTCCACTACAGAAAGGACAGGGCACACGTTATACCATTCATTTTCGAACAAAGCACGAGGTTTTCTTCATCAGGAAACTATGCACTGCATTTCAATGACAGGATTATGAATAAGGGATGGGGGTGACGTGATATGAAATCAAGACCAGATAAAGAATAGAGATATTTCAATACATTGAATCGGAGAAATGCAGGAAATTTCAAAGCTTCGAAATCGGCCATATACCAGTATCAAGACAGTGAAAGATGACCTACCAGAGCCACTTCCAGAAGCCACGTGATGTGCTTCGTTTCGGGAACCTGTTGCGCGTGTCAAAGCCAAGAAATGATCACGGCCCGTACAAAAAAGGTTACAATTCGATCAACTAAACAGAACTCGACTGCTCGACACTCACGTTGGAATCAAGGGGTCAGAGTTCCCCAGAGAGAAATCTACCACCCTGCAGCGATTGCCCCGAACATAACGTGAGTAAATTTTAACTGAAACCGAAGATCGCAGGATGCACAACAAAAATCTGCGAATGTACTTACTCTTTGCAGCATCTGGAAGCTGGTTGGGAGCCTTGGAGAGTTTTCAACTCCTCCTGCTACACAAAAAATCATTAGTTCACCATTGCCACTGACCCATTATAATTCATCAAGAACACAGAAATCCGACATAACAACAGAGAAGAAGACAATCCAAAAACAGAGCAACAGCCTCGATCCATTTTCAGACATGGCTTCATTTTTCAGACAACGACATGCAAATAACACCAAACAGGAGAATAAACAGACGAACCAACCTGGAGGAAACCAATCTCACGCTCGAGCATTTGCACCTTGGCGAACTCCCTCCTCTTCCCATACAAATCCGGGTATTCCGGCGGAGACCTTGGGCAGGGCTGCGGCAACGATGCAACCACCGCGCCACCGCCACCACCTCCCACAGCCATCCAAAATATATTCCCTGTATCTTCCTCTTTTAACACCCAACAAGTAAATGAAGAAAAGGAAAAAGCTTCGCAAGACTTTCCCCTTGCTTCATTCACTACACACTCACCTCCCAACTTGCTTTGATCTAACCGAGCACCATAACTCAACACACACAGAGAACATATTTGATGGATGGGATTGAGATTGGGACGGAAACAAGAGAAAGAGACGGAGAGATTGAAGATGATGATGATGATGGGGGTGATGGAGAGCAGAGCAGGTAAGGAAGGGAAAATGGAGACTTGATTCTGACATGAGGCAAAGTTCTGGGCATAACACCCCCCCCGGGAAAAAATAATACAGGGATGTCTTGTCAATTTTTAGAATGACCAAGGATTGAATAGAAGTTCTCTAAAGATCCCACTAATTACACATCACTAATAATCCAAACTAGTGTTAGTGAACAAACCAGTAGTTTTGCTTCTGACATTAATACGCGCCAGAACTGCAAGGCTTAAAATGGGGGCTTGCAACAAGAGTAGAAAATTTACACAGAATCACTTCAATTTAATTCAATTATCTTCAAACAAAAAAAAAAACAGTTTAAAGTATTTGGGTATGTGAAAGATGGCAGGTTTTTGGTGGTTTTGCTGACTGACTTTTGTTATGTTATGTTTTTTTGGCCTATGGGGAAAGGGGGTGGGCATTATTGAGTTTGTAACAGTAGGAGATGGGATGATTTCTGCAATTTTGCAACAGTGTGCATGTGTTTCTGCTGGGTTTGGTGGGGAGGCCATTCTTTTCATTGTTGACATTGGCCATGGAATGGAAAGCTCATCGTTTAAGGTGTAAACTAATTGATACTCACGAAAATAACACGAGGGATGACGACCCTTATCCCCTAAAATCTGTTGGAGGAATCATTTAGACAAATGAAAAAATTTGTGATTGTGACTGTGATTGCGAGTTGATGAATTGTTGTTTATGGGGACCAAAGATTGTAAAGTAAAATAAGAAAGATATGGAATGAGATGTGGAGGACAAGTGGGTGGGACCGAAATGGGAAATGCCTCCTCCTTGTTTCTTTCGGCTTATTCGAATTATTTTTTCTTACAAGCCCAAGACATGATCTATAAAACCCGGGTTACAATCTGATGTTGGCGTGGTTCACTTTAAGTATGTGGGTGTTGGACCGGACGAGGCTAAAATGCCTCGCACGGTAATTTTCGTGGATGTACAAAATAAAAAGCGAAATTAGTAATAATGCACAGATAATCAGACTAAATTAGAAATCGGGTATGGGCTTTTGGTACTAGGCCCATCGGGCTTATTAATACGTCGTACAGTGTACGACGCATTAATTAGTAATCGGTCGAAATTAGTAACCAGGTCGGGCCTTTTGTACTAGGCCCATCGGGCTTAGTAACCGGTACATTTGTACGACGTTTAAACAGTATTTTTGTTGTACAATGTACAACGCTTTATGTTAGTATATACATTGTACAAACAAAACATTGTTTAAACGTCGTACAATGTACAACATATCAATTAGTAATCGACCGAAATTAGTAATCGGGTCTAGGCCTCCATCGGGCTTAGTAACGCATTGTACATTGTACAACGTGTGATCCCGGCTCAGTGAGTCCTTTCTTGTGTGATTCGCTTTTGGCACCGGTCTTACATTTTGTCTCTATGGACCGAGGAGAAAGGGGGCTCGACAGGAAGATTGTACCATGAGAGTAGCAAGAAGATCAACATCTTTCAAATCGAAATATACAATATGAATTTTGACAATGATTTTGATTTTGGTGTTGATACGAATGAATCATCATTTTTGCGGAGAGAAATATTTGCCTGCTAGACAAGAAGATAGGAAGTTACAAATTCTTTTTTGGTAGGACATGTATTTCTATTACTATGCAATTCATAAATGAAGTCCTTAATGGTGGGGTTCCCATTATTCTTTTTGTAGTGAAAAATGTTATATCTATTCGTAAGAAAAAAAAAATTTATCCATTTTTTGGAGTCTCAAAGGCGCACGGAAACACATAAAAATTCTTGAATGGAAATGAAAAAAGATGGAACTCCAGTTCTTTCGGAAATGGTAAAATCTTTGGCACAAGAAGAGAATATCATCGTAACTTGATTCTAATTTCTTTTTTAAGCCCATATCAAATAGAACATGCTAAATCAAATAGACACTCATCAAACGTCATACAATGTACAACGTATTACTAAGCCCGATGAGCCTAGTACAAAAGACTCATACCCAATTACTAATTTAGTCAAATTATTTGTACATTATTACTAATTTCACTTCTTCTTTTTTTACATCCACGGAAACTACCGTGCGAGTCCATTAGCCTCGTCCTGTTAGACCCCAACACAAAAGATTCGAACGCGAAACGAATTCCCATTCCCCATCGCCATCCCTCCTTTGACTGGTTGTCCTAAGCTTTTGATACTCTTGTTCGGAATAATTGTTTGTTATATACCATTTACGTGTTTACTTTTACAAAGAACACTTCCCAAATCACACGCCTTACATTTGGTTTTGTCCTCAAAAGTCTTGCAGTTTGTCTACGTCAAGACAATAAAGATTCATTTTGTTCGAGTGTTTTCGTTTGATTTTGTCCTCAAAGTCAAGACAATAAAGATTTATTTGGTGATTCCAAATTAAGGCTTTGCTTTTACTCTCTTGCTTTATATTTTATACTTTATAAATCATTGATAATAAAAAAAGAACGGAAAACGGTAATTCGATTGCGTGCCCGCTACAAATCATCGGCATTTTATCACATTCACAAGCAACTACGTTTTCCAAAACGTGTAGAAAGGAAGTAGTTCGGAGGAGAGAATCTCTCCCTAATTCAACGCCTAATGTTTGAAGTTCGAGAAGCGCCACAACTTTACTTTGAGCTCGCATAATAGCCCGCTACTTCCTCCTCCTCCTCCTCCTCCTCCCCTCTTTGCTTTCGAGCTGAGATGAAAGAATCTGACAATCATCGAGGAGGCAATGGCAAGTTCGCAGTCGTCAGCAAGATGTATTGTTCAACCTCTTCTGAGGTAACCCTTACGGTGAGGAAGAGGCCCCATGTTGTGAATGGGGGAGGATTTGTGGTGACGGAGTCCGACCTTGGAGGTATCGACAAGGTGGTCTTCAGGGTGGATGGGTGCGGTGTCCTTGGCATGAGTGGGAAGTTGATTGTTAGGGACGGGGACGGCGATCCCCTGCTTTGTATTCGTCGAGAAGTAATGGCATAAGACCTTGACTTGCCCGAAAACGAACTATGCTTATGAGCTTATCTTTGTCCTATGTTTTTGTTGTCTTAATCTTACAACAGAAGGGAGGTTGCCTTGAAGCGATCGGCGTTCACAAGAAATGGACAGGTTACAGCTCATTGGACTACCAGAAGCCCGTCTTCACAGTGAAGGAGGCAAACAACAATCCAAGCTCATGTTCGTGCTTGTCGTCAAGGAAAAATTGCATTATCAGAATCTGGACGGAAGAGCGTAACCTCGAGATAAGAGGTTGTTTCCCCGACCGCAACTGCCTCCTTGTCGACTCTTTCGGCAAACCCTTTGCAAAGGTGAATTAGCCGTGAGTTTACCCACAATTTCCCGTCCCAAAGACGGCAGCTCATTTTCGCTAATGATCATACCGCAGGTATGCACAAAGAAGGATGAGGTCACCCGGTACAAGGACGTATACCACGTCATGGTTGCGGCAGGGATTGACCGTGCCTTCATATGCGGCATAATCGCCATCCTAGACCACATCCATGGAGAATCGACCAGCTGCTGATTGATCAGATCCGAGATTCATTGATTTTGTGGACTGTAGTCGGTCATTGAATTTGACCAGCCAATCTGTCTACATTCATCCCAGAATGAAATTGAAATGGAACGAAGCAAATAAAGCCCTAAAAATTTAACATTCGGATCGATGTACCCAAATTGAAGTTTTAACATACAAATCCGTGATCGGAGTAACTTTTCTTCGTCGATAACTATACGAACAATTCAAGCACAGGCACAGGGATTATCTGCCGCAGCCACGGAGACCTTCCCGACCTCTGCGTCGTCCGGGATGGACCGGAAGGCATAGTACCCAACGGACAAACCTGCGACAATGGCGAGGAAGACCCCGCCGTTGAAAGACATGATGGCGAGCATGAGGAGGTACCCGACCGCAGAGCTGATGCCAAACATCGCGGAGGACGCGGCCCTCGTGGTGCGATTCCTCCCGAGCTTGGCAATAAGAGGGACGGAGGCGGAGGCTGAGGCTGGGGTTGAGGCGGAGGTAGGCGATCGGAGGCGAAGGCGGAGGCGGAGGTTCTCGAGGTACTGGTAGAAGGAGGCGGCGAGGAAGCAGGCGATCAAGGTGAGGAGGTAGCCAGTCCACGTGTTGGTCCTCCATTGGTCGACGAGGAGGGTGACGTACCTGCTCCAGTACATCGTCATGTGCATCATCTTCTTCTTCGTCGTCGCCTTCTCCTTCTTCCTCTTGAGAAAGAAAATTACAGAGAGGAAATGGAGTCGTCTGATTGTGTTGCTGATTGAGAAATTGTTTATTCCCCTTTTTTGGGGGAGGGGCTGGCCTAATTAGCGACCCCGGAGTTGGAATTAAATCACGAGAATGCCCCCCCCCTCCTCCCGGTAATTGACTTAACAGCTATAGGCTGGTCGCGTTATGGGCTGGACCCGATGTTACTGGGTTTAGGCCTAGTAGAAAAACAATCTAATTCCCCGTCGATAACAAAGAAGATTATTACAACCTCGTCTTCTTGTCGGGACGAACAGGTGGACTGCTATCGCCTGCATTCAAAACGCCGGGCTTTTGCCGTTTGAGAAACTGAGAGAAGGTAGGTATGGATGGCAGCGGGATTGGGTCCCTCCTCGATGTTTGCGGGGGACTGAGGGGACGAGACCTAGGAAAGGCGACTTCCTTGCTTCTCGCCGCGGTTTGTCCGCGATCTTGGACAGGATTCACTGAAACTATCTCGGGGACTATGTTTCCAGACGGGTTCTTGTCCGACGGAGGGTCGTCCGCTTTCGTTTCCAAACGATTCATTAGGTCTCCAGAATTCGTCGTTGTCAGCCATCTTATGGTGCTGGCGACTTGGGAAAGATAAAAGGACTTGCCACTCTTTCCGTACTTGCGGAAGCACTCGTTCTCCAAGGTAGAAGCCGCAGTTGTCAACTCGATCCTGCCGAAAACAGTAATATCTGAACAAATAAGATAACGAACATGAACAAGACAGAATAAAGGTGATGAAAAGGGACGAAGCAATTCACCTTATGGTTCCGAGTCGTTGGAGAGCCTGAATAATGGCTGTTGATAATCTTTGCTTCTGAGCATCTCTTAACTCTTCCGATATAGCATTCTTCTCGTGTTTCTTCACCTACTTTAAAGCAGGTTTCATCAGCACAAAAATTCATGTAGGCACATCATTTTGGAAGATAGGAACTACGGATGCATCTTTAGCAGGTAAGGAAAAGAGCAGGGGAAACGATTGAACCTGTCTACCAGAGACTTCGTTTTTGTAGTATTTCTCTTCAGCCCGCTGCAAGAACTCCATCCGGTCTTTCAGTTTGGATGCACTCATAAATTTCGACCCAGTTGGGCAGTTATCATCAATAACATCTGCATTTGGATATCGGCAAAAAGAAAAGGTCAGAATCTCGACCCAAGGATAACACTTTTACAACCCAAAGGCATAACTGGGGTATGGGTACCGTCAGAGTCAGAGATATCCTCCTCGGAACCACTCGCTTCATCAGCACGATTCCAAAATTCAGATGATAGGCCTTCGTCAATGAAATCATCAGAGCTGGATTATAGAGAGAAAAACAGATTGAGATTATGCAGAAGTTGTAAGAAGCAACAGTTTGAAGAGGCAGCTACCTCTTCATCACGATATTAGTGTAACGGTTTCTTTGTCGAGTAGCACAGGATGTCACGAGCTCCTGTAAGTACCTGGCGACACGGCTTGGATGCTCGCACGCATCACATGTTTTTTTACAGGTCGACAAAGGAACCTGATGTTCAGAAAGCAGATGAAACATGTCATTGGTTTCAGTGAAAGCTAACTAATAATACTCATGGAGTAATTCCAAGTTCCAACCTGCTCTCCAAAGCTTTCGAGAATTTTCTTGCGTCGACAGTCTGATCGTTCGCAATACTCAATCATCTGGATTCATCAGCACAGAGAAGTTAATGGGAGGGGATATTAAATAGCCTTTTTGGAAGGAAAAAAAAAGAATACTTGAGAAAAGTCGGCCAATGATTTCTTGGACAACCCATCCTGGGAAGTCAATTTTGACTTATTCTTCCCGGCATTGGCCAGAATAAACTCCTGGGGATTATGAAACAAAAGATTAGGAGACTACCTTGGTAAGAAACGTCAAATTTTGTGCAAAAAGGAGGACAACCATACCATTTTTCTGCGGTCATCGATCCCATAATACAGAATGCTTCGGCAGGGCAACTGATCACGGCCAGCTCTACCTGATTCTTGGTAGAAAGCTTCCATTGACTTCGGAACATTGAAATGGCAAACCAGCCTTACATCCTTTCTGTCAATGCCCTGTGATTTTGAGGAGGATAAATCAAAGGCAATGCATTATTGTGATTCCCGGTCTGCTAAGAATCAGATACCTACCATCCTATGAAACCATCGATATATCTCAGCAACAATGTTCACTTGGAACAGCTCCAACCAGAAGATCACAACCCAAAATCATGTGCAGATCAATATCTTGATTGCATGACTAAGGTCACTAAAAGAGGAGAAAAAACGGCATAGCACTGTACCCAAATGCGACAGTGGCCACAACAACATGTATCCTAGAAGAAAGCCAATTGTCTAGAACTGAAGACCGTAGTTTATCATTTATCCCCGCATGATAGGCTGCAATTATGAAGGAAAGATACAAAATTTGCAGTCGGCTGTCAATAGAAAGAACTTGCATAAGCATGACCGAAAAAGAAGAAAATTCACTTTACCAGCACAGGAAATGCCATTTGTTACAAGATATGTCGACAGATCATCGCAGGTTGTACGTTCTAGGCAGTAAATAATAGCACAAACATTCCCCAAGGATTTTATTGAGTTCAGTATATCTGCATAGGCATCTTCAAGAATATCTTTGTATCTAACTGCACAAAAGACACCCTTTCAGATGAATGAACAACAAATCCAGCAATATGCCAATTCAATGCAAAGTTAGTCCTGTCCTATAACCCCAAAACAAAACAACCTAGCTGCCAGACCGTTAGCAGTTGTAAGGTATCCCAGCTTCAGCAATTATAACAGCCAGAAACAAGGTACTTTCAAATTGAGCGAGTAGTCATTCTCATGATATTCTCTTTGGTCGAAATACACAACAATAAACATCTTATCGAAATAATATTACCGTGTTCACAGTCTAGTGATCAATTGGCATGACATGACAATGATTAGTTAGAAATTCAACCAGTTCTCGATAATCGAAGGAAATATTCATATAAATGCAGGGCATTGTGTGACATAATGAAAATACGTATTGATTTTAATTATATCAATTTTTAGGTGAAACTAATTTTCATTTCAAAGAGAAACTTTCAGTCTCATAGTGAGTGTGGTACACTGTAGCAATGATAAAATCGAAAGATCACCCGTGTAACTTCCGACAAGTGTTATCACTACCAGCAATGCAGTACACAAGACTCCTACATTAGTTAAACAAATCTACAAATTACCTTCATAGTAGATGTTTGCTCGATTAAAAGACGATTTCAGCACCAGAGGGTTCTGCATGCCTAAGGACTGCATCACATCATTCTGAACCCTAAAGATCCAAATTCAAAATTAAAATGGCTATTAAACAATTTAAGTAAGATTCCAGTCCGAGAGGAAAATTAATGAACAACAAAAGCCAGCCATAAGAGCAAAAAATGGGGGTTAAGAAAAATTAGATCTGAAGGAACACATTCATCATCCCCCAAAATTTTGAACAGGCAGAGTTTCAGATGTGTCAATTTCAGTATGAACATCTTAAAAGAAATAACACTATGATCTGTAGACTAAGAACGTCATCCATATCAATCTAAGACCAATCAAGAGGCATACTTCGGAACAGCAGTGGCAGTCAAAGCCAATATTGGAGTTCCAGGGAGATTAATCCTCAGAGATGAAAGTTTCCGGTAGCTTGGCCTGAAGCCCGTTAAAAAAAGCAAGTCAAAGAGAGATCACAAAAACTTATGAAAAAACTGCAAGTAACGAGTGAGCAAAACAAATCAGCAACATCCCATAAGCAACATTTTTGAAAGACAATCAAACGACATAAATGCAATGGATGCCTGCTTAAAAACATATGTAGACCTTATACCAGTAATAATGCAATGGGCAAAAGCAACATAAATGACGTTCGGAAAATTTCTATCAATTTTTCATCTTTAATCTGGGTAGAGCAAGAACATCTTTGGCCAAGAAGACCATATACCCAGTTCTTCACAGAAAATACAAATTCTTGAGATTCTTCAAAAATGCTCAATGCTCATTTATCAGTCTGGTAATCTGAACAATGAATGTATGAAAATGTAATAAGCTACCTGAAATCATGTCCCCAAGTTGAGATGCAATGTGCCTGATATATTCACAGAGAACATTGATCATTGGCTCTCAGAGATTCAGTATCTTCTCTAGAAGTCTAATATAATCAAAATGTATATCTGGAACTGTAACCTCAGACCTCATCAATAGCAATTAGATTCAGTAATCCTCGGCTGTGAATTCTTGTCAGCTTCGACATAAATCCGGCAGTAGCCATCATTTCTGGTGTTACATATAGCAGCCTCAAAGACGGTTTTCCAGATGCAAGGTCCTCGTAAATCTAGTATATCATATAATCATTATCAGTTGTTCACTGCTTAATAAACTCCACGATTCTAAGCCCTATGGTCACACTAGGTACGGATAGCCCAAGAACCACCAAGGAATTACCTTAAAATGGCAAATGGAGTAATTTTAACATGACAACAAAAACATACCTTATTTTTAGCTTGAGATGTCAGGGTGGACGAGAGGTATTCAGCAGGAATCTTTTTCTCCTTCAGAGCAATAACTTGGTTTTCCTAACACACGCAGAAGCAAAAAACCAGCCCTGAGTATCTGATTGCAACTTATTTAACGACCCCAGAAGCCGGAATGGGAAAAGGTCGTTAATGACATAACGAGCATACCATCAAGGCTGTACAAAAGATTGCAGTAGCATCAGCACCACAAATCGGTAGCATTTCCTGACACAAAACATCAAACATAATCTCATGTCACAGAAATATTGTGAATCCCCGATGCCTGTCGCCAAGAGAACCAAGAATCCATCACCTATCAATGGACAGACGACGATCACGATCCCCTGCTTCGCCAATGCGGGTATCTGGTAGCACATGGACTTACCGCCGCCTGTCGGCATAAGACAAAAGCAATCCCTCCCTGAAATTTTCCAGCACCAACCAACCAACCAACAAATATCACAAGGGATAAGAACCCACCAACAAAGAACAACGAAAGTCCCCATCTTTCAAACACCCAGTTCATAAAATCCCCAAATATTAACCCCCAAACTATCGCTCCCCCCCTCCAGTTCAGATTCCTTACCAGACAACACGGTTTCAATGGCCTGGAGTTGCGATCCCCGGAAATCGGAGTGCCCGAAATGCCGCCTCAGAAGCTCCACCAGAGAATCCCTGCCCCATTCCTTCTTCTTCTTGCTACTGGCTTGCAAGGGAAGCGGCGATTTCCTCATCAGATCACTCCGACAACCTGTAGACAGAATCACGATCGGCAGGTGTTTGATGATTTTACAGAACCAGAAATGAAACCGATGGTTTTAATATCTCTCCATTCACCCAAATTCTTTGAAGTTAAGCTGATTAAATAATAAGTTGCAAGAACTAATTAACACAATCAAATTAAAGCGACATACATCTTTTGATTTCATCATATATTAAGTTAGACCAAGGTCATCATGAAATTAATAAACAAATCAACTCGGAGAAACTCTAGATCCTTTATCGACGTCATCATATTCGTAATATTAAAAAATCCTTTGGAAATAATAGTGTGTATGATAATAATTGAAATAACAACATTTTTTAGATAATTAAGGTTGAAAGTAATCCTAACATAAGCAATAAGAGAAAGGGGTTCCGATCTGAGATTCCGTTGTTCTCTGATCTTGTGTCAAGGTTCTGCCTTTGTGGGTTTTTGGTTTGGTCGCTAGGAGGGATGTTTTAGTTGCGCTTTCTTTATGGTTTTGACTGTGGATTTGCTGCCTGTCTTTGTTGAAGGATCCCAATGTAGTTTGTTGGATGTATTGATCTGTGTTCGCTTTCAGTCTTTGTTTCAAGGTCGATTTTTCTCGTGTGATGTGATTATTGTAATGGCATTTGCGCATAAAATGGATGGATTGGAAACCCGCGGTGTGAATTGGGTTTGTGTTTTTCCCAACGTGTTTCTCCGCTGGCAAAATTTAGCAATATTTGGTTTTGAAGCTTGAATGCTGGATGTTCAGAAATGCTGCTCAAATTTTATTGAATGTGATAAATTTTTACATTGGATGCATCTGCATGTGGGGGGGGGGGGGGGGGGTGGTACATAGATTTCTGATTTCAAAGTTTGGTAGGAATGAAGTTGGATTTGATTCTTGTCTGAGTTTCTCACTTTTCTGGATATTGTGATGCCATTTCTGGGTAAAAACAGTGGTTGAAACTGAATACATACAACCGGGTATGTTCTCTTTGCAGTCACAGACTGGGAAGTAATTGTAATGCTTATTTAATGTTCAAGGCATCTGGGTTTCTGACTCTGAATGTAAAGGATGAAAGGACGTTTTTATGGAATCAAGGGGAAGCAGCTCTCTCTGATTCTCACATGTCTGGTCGGTGTAATTATCCTTGTTTGGACATGGGAAAAGAACCCTCTGCTTACCTCTTTCATCCCACCTCAAAGTAGGTCGTTGCAAATATCTTCAGGTTCCCTGCACCGATCCTTACTTCTTCTGTTATGTTTATATTCGATATTTTGTAAAATAGAGGATAAACGATGTGGAAGTAGAATGATAAGTATCTAAGACAATTAACTTAGAGATCAAACAAGAAAGATGGAATTAAAAAGATAGTGCAGATTACTTGAAACTTTGTTCGGATGTAGGTTCATTATCTCAAGGAGCTGCAAGGTTCGCTATATAAATAACAAGTTCCTTGGGCGTGATTTTGAGTCGACCCTCTACTCTTCTGGCGCAGAGATTCAGACTGACAATCATAAAGAAATGGTAGTTTCTATGCAGCCGGCCAATGCCAGCGTCAAAGAGTTATCTTCATCATCTTCGAAAGAGGTTCCAAATCAGGGAGAGACGGGGGATACTGAAGCAGCCTATTCTTTAACCATGTTCCCAGGAGTTACCGCAGTTAATGGATCAACTAGTCATGCAGAGGAAAGAGGCGAGGTACTGCCTCTTCTGCCAAGCTAAATTCCATTGATGGGTAATATTTATCAATAACCAGTTGCCTGATCATCAAAATGTGTTTCTTGAAGGTGGTCTGATTCTTTAAACAGAATCCCCTCAAATGGTTTCCATCAAAATGTGTTTCTTGAATGTTGTCTGATTCTTTAAAAGGATTCCCCTCATTTTGGGGTATCTCATGAATGAGTGAAACATGGCAAAGATAGCACCCACCAGCTACTATAACTATAAGTTCTCCAGAGTATGAATCAATGTGTTGCTACATCAGCTGCGTTCGATGTTCCTCTTCATATTTGGATGACGCAGAAGTGTCCAAGGTAAACACTCAAGATAGGAAGAAGGAAGAAGTGAAAACTTAGAACTGGAGAAGATTCCAGACTGCCTTGTTGCGTTAGTCCACTGGGTTACAGTTTCTTGTAATTTTTCTGAAAATTTGGAGTTGTTTCCTCGTGTAGGGTGCAATTATGCCAAAGGAGAATGGGTTATGGATGAAAAACGGCCTTTCTACTCGGGATTTCTCTGCAAACAATGGCTTTCTGCGATGTGGGCTTGCCGGTTGATGCAGAGAACAAATTTTGACTACGAGAGGCTGCGTTGGCAACCTAAAAGCTGTCAAATGGAAGAGTTCGGAGGAGAGAAGTTCCTGAAGAAGTATCTGTCCTCCTCTTAGCTTAATCTTTTCCTTTTTTGGCTTAGGACTTATTCACTACTGTTTTGTGTCAGATGATTTTGATTATAATGTATTCCTGTCGTCCTATAATTGTTGGCATATTATGACTAAATGCACTAATTGTCTTGATTGGCAATGCTTCAGTTTACTGAGTATCACTGGGTCCCTGCAGTTGCTAGTTTTCTGAATATTCGGTTTTTACGTTTCTGTCCGGGATGCAAGACAAAACTTTGGCATTCATCGGAGACTCGCTGGGCCGACAGCAATTCCAGTCCATGATGTGCATGGTTAGTGGTGGTGAAGATAGGCCTGATGTTCTGGATGTGGGAGTAGAGTATGGTCTGGTAAAAGCTCCCGGTTCTCTCCGTCCTGACGGATGGGCTTATCGTTTCCCAAGCACCAACACTACTATCCTTTACTACTGGTCTGCCAGCTTATCCGATCTCGAGCCTCTTAATAGGACTGATCCAGCTACAGAGATTGCCATGCACCTTGATCGCCCACCTGCTTTTCTGAAACAATACATAAAGAATTTCGATATCCTCGTTCTGAACGCAGGTCATCACTGGAATTGAGGGAAGATCGATGGAAACCGTTGGGTAATGCATGAGGGAGGTGCCCGGAACACTGATAAAAGGCTAGCAGAAATCGGACAAGCTAAGAATTTCACGGTTCACAGCATCGTGAAATGGGTAGACCTTCAGTTGCCGAAACGCCCGCGACTGAAAGAATTCTTCCGGACCATCTCTCCGAGGCACTTTGTGAATGGCGATTGGAGCACAGGCGGAAGTTGCGACAACGAGGCGCCTACATGTCTCGGGAAGGAAGTAGCACAAGAGCAATTGAGTGACCTGGATGTGGCGAACGCGGTTAAAGGGACAAGAGTTCGTCTCCTGGATATAACAGCTCTCTCGCAAGTCAGGGACGAAGGGCATATATCGCGGTTCAGCCTGAAGGGCACTCCTGGGGTCCAGTAATGCTTGCACTGGTGTTTAGCTGGTGCTCCTGATTCGTGGAATGAAATCCTCTTTGCACAGATTTAGACACCAATCAGATTTTGTCCACCATCCATCTCGATTTCGAGGGATTCGGGCCTCCCCGGACAAGGACCGGACGTCGCCAGGGCACACCTTTTCCAGCCCCACGTCTTGTGTATACCAGGCTAAGTTGTACAAGGACCATTCTTTTATTTATTTTGGATCACAAGGCCAAACGAAACCAGAGCTTTCACTGTAGACAATGGTGTGTAATTACTAGGAACTGTCAAGACATGTCTCGAGTCCATGATAACTCGTTGTATCGAAAACTCGTCCTCAATATCATTTGCTATTTGACAACCGTTCTTCCGTTCGTACAAAAGCATCCGTTTGGGTTTGGTTGGACTATACTTGATTATAGCATGATGTTTACTTACTGAATATCGACTCAGAAGTGAATGCCCGAATTAGGAGGTGTTCATTTGCCAGCCGGTGGCGACCGTGAAGCCTGAGAGCGTGGAACTGAAAGGAGGAATGGATAACGCCATGATGGATGAAATAATGAAACGGGGACGTCAGGGTCGAGCTAGGGAAGGAAATTGAGAAGATGCTTTAGGGCCTAATGGGCCTCCATTGGCCCAATGTCTTACACGGGCCGCGGCCATTAGCCCAAAGTCGATCAAACAGAAGAAAGCTTAAGGTCCTGTTTTGGTATCCCAGCAAACAAAAGAAGAACGTCTTCATTACAAGCTTGAAAAAAATAACCTAATGATGAAGTAGAAAGAATCTCCCGACATCATCCGAGAAAGAAGGAAAAACAGGCTCGAATGAAATTATAAGACTTGGGGTCCTACCAGAACAGTGCCTTGGCCAAAGTTTTCCACACCTTGTCGCATATATAGGGGGCACGACGTATTTGAACCGAACCATACCAAACATAGTGTCAAGAATTGCCACAAGTTTCCCTTAGTCGTATTCAGACCCATCGCATGTTCTTCGCATGAATCCTCCACGCAACCTCTTTCCCCATATACTTGTCTTTTTTCAATCATCCGCCATTGTTTTCGAGCGATGCTTCATCTTTGAATATCTGGAAGCTGCCCGCTGCTGCTCTTAGTTGAAACCCCATGCAAAATATTTCCCAACGAAACTTCCTCGCACCATCCTTAAAAAGTTAAAACTTCGGAGGCCAACGTTCATTTTCATTAGCTTTAGCCAACTCGCCCGTGAGTCGAGCACGCCTCACATGTCCCAAACTTACGTGACATATAATAAAACTTAAACATGAGATGAGGTCGATGCGGACCATGAAAAGGGTCGCCCCACGTCGCTTTCGTGGCCATTGAATTTTCGCCTCCGACAAGGACATAATGGGAATTCAAATTTAATGACAGCACCAAGGCAAACACGTCGCACACTGCTTTGTCATGTGATATGGAACGAGTCCACGGGGCCAGTCGGTGAGCTGAGAGCGACCCTTCGGATTTTCACGATGTAATTATTGTTAACAAAGAAAGGTCAAAGAAAAGAAAGGATCGACTAGAAAGTTTTTATTATTCTTTGTTTACAGACAATTGTCTACTATTATAGGCATTACATTTCTCTATATCTGGCAACATATCAATTAGCTATAAATAAAAAACGATTTTATTGCCCATAATTGCTCTCAATTATTTCCGGATTTTTCTCACACTCCCCCTCAAGTTGGATAGTGGGATCACCAATACCCAACTTGATCAATGTTTCCTGAAAGACTCTTTCCCTAACTGCTTTTGTGAGAATATCTGCCAATTGATCTTCTGACCGTACGAATGGAAATTCTACAATTCCTTCTTCTAGTTTCTCCTTGATGAAGTGCCTGTCAACTTCCACATGTTTTGTCCTGTCATGTTGTACTGGATTTTCTGATATACTGATTGCCGCCTTATTGTCGCACATTAGCCTGCATGTCCCGTTGACTAGAAGACCTAAATCTGTCATGAGTTTTCGAATCCATAGGATCTCAGTTAATCCCTTGATCATCCCTCGAAATTCAGCTTCTGCACTCGACAACGCAACAACCTTTTGTTTTTTACTTCTCCAAGTTACAAGGTTTCCTCCTACCATGGCAAAATACCCCGAGGTAGATCTTCTGTCCAGTGGATTCCCTGCCCAGTCAGCGTCTGTATATGCCTGTATCTTCAAATGATCATTCTTCTGAAACACAATTCCTCGTCCTGGTGACCCCTTGAGATATCTTACAATTCTCATTACTGCCTCCATATGATCTACCTGCGGACTATGCATAAATTGACTTACCACTCCTACTGCATATGCAATATCCGGTCTCGTGTGGGACAAATAAATTAGTTTTCCTACTAATCGTTGATACCTCTCTCGATCAGCTGGCTTCCCATTTTCCACAATATGCAGTCTATGATTTATCATCATCGGAGTTTCAACTGGCTTACAATCAATCATACCCGTTTCGACTAATAAATCTAGGATATACTTCCGTTGGGAAATGAATATACCTTTTCTCGATCTCATTACCTCAATTCCAAGAAAGTACTTCAGGTTCCCTAAGTCCTTCATTTCAAATTCTTTGAACAAGTTCCTCCGAAGCACTTCAATTTCATCTTCATCATTTCCAGTAATTATCATGTCGTCAACAAAGATAATTAAACATGTAATCAACACTCCCCTTCTCTTGAGAAATAGAGTATGATCGGCATTACTCTGTTTGTACCCATACCTTCTCATTGTGATGGCGAACCGTCCAAACCAAGCTCGAGGTGATTGCTTTAACCCATATAACGCCTTCTTTAATCGACAAACTTCTCTTCCTGTAAAGTCCTCTTCAAAGCCAGGTGGCACCATCATGTATACTTCTTCCTTGAGATCTCCGTGTATAAAGACATTTTTAACATCAAATTGGTGCAGCGGCCAGTCTAGATTAGCTGCTATCGAGAACAAAACTCGAATTGTATCAATTTTTGCCACAGGGGAGAATGTTTCTGAGTAGTCGATACCGTAAGTTTGGGTGTAACCCTTTGCCACAAGCCTCGCCTTGTATCTTTCTATCGTGCCATCTGCCCGGTGTTTGACTGTGAACACCCATCTGCATCCGACAGGTTTCTTCCCAAACGGTAGCTCACATTTATCCCACGTCTGATTTTTTTTTAGCGCCTTCATTTCTTCTTGCATTGCTTTGTTCCACTCTCTGTTCCTCCTGGCTTCTTCCACGTTCTTTGGAACCATCACAGTGTCTATGGCTACTTTGAATGTTTTGGCCGTGTCAGACAAACTCCCCCTGTCACCATTTTCTACTGGGTACCGAGATTTACGACCTTGATGTTCAGGCGAGTATCTTTTCGCTGGTACTCCTCTGTTGCTTTGTGGAGGAAGGATGCGTCTTCCTGTGTCCTCCTGAACTTCCATTCCTTGGTGTGCCTCATTAGTAGACTCCGAAGATAAACCATGATGCTCTAGTATATTAGGGATAGTAGTTACCTCAGGATGCTCAGACGAAAGACCTTTAGTCAGGTCACTTTGCTCAATGAGCTCTTGATCTGTGAAATCAGCAGGTTCGTTGGAACTGGTATCTGGCCTTGTTGGGACAGTAGTAGACATAATATGGCTTGGCGGATGTACCCAGCTTAGGATGTCTGAGTTACTACTCTCCCCCTGACTACTAAGTTGGGTGGAAAAATAGTATTCAGTCTCAATAAAGGTACAATCCAGGGTAGTATACATACGATGATGGAGTGGATCATAACATCGGTATCCCTTTTGATTAGGACTATAACCCATAAAAACACATTTGACAGCACAAGGATCCAATTTGGTTCTATCAGTCTTAGGAATATGGACATATACCGAGCAACCAAACACACGGGGAGTGAGGGTTAAGAGTGGTGGGACGTTGGCTTGCGATGAAAGGGTCTCAATGGGTGTTTGAAGGTTAAGGATTTTGGTTGGTAAACGATTGAGTAAGTAAATGGTTGTGGCTACTGCTTCAGGCCAATAATTGGTAGGAACATGAGCTTCAAGCATAATGGCTCGGGTTACCTCAAGAATAAATCTGTTTTTCCGTTCAGCCACACCATTTTGTTGGGGCGAATTGGGACATGTGGTCTGGTGAACGAGGCCATTTGTGGTAAAAAATTGGGTCATGGTATGATTGACATACTCTCCACCATTATCTAAACGGAGAATACGTATCTGTGTTTGGTACTGAGTCTGGATAAGGTGATAGAACTGTATGAATTTATCTGGAACTTCAGACTTATGCTTCAAAAAATAAACCCACGTCATTCGGGAGAAGTCATCAATAAAGAGTAGAAAGTAACGAAATGGACAATTTTGGGAATTTGGTGCGGGACCCCACACATCCGAATGTATAAGTTGAAAGGCTGAATCTACCCGGGTATTGTTTGGGAAAAAACTTATTCTATGACTCTTTGCAAGAATGCAGGTCTTACAAGGATGAGAATCACTGAATTTAAAGTGGGGAAATAGAATGTTTAGATAACTATTCGACGGATGTCCCAGACGACGATGCCACAGCCATACCTGCCTATCCACCGTCCCATGTGCCAGTAGAACAGTTCCCTGATGAACCACTTCATCCACATAGTAGAGCCCATTTCGCTCAGTGCCACGCCCAATGATCTTGCTCGTATGAATATCCTGAAGAATACAACAATTCGAGTACATCAGTACGGTACAGTTGAGTTCCTTCGTAACATGACTAATTGACAGCAATTTGCATGACAAAGAAGGAACATAAAGACAATTTTTCACTCTAAGGCTCGGAGTAATCTCGATAGTTCCTGCACTTAACACAGGTGATAAACTCCCATTCGCACTTTGGACCCGAGTCTTCTGTGGTGTGGACTGGATAACAAAATCTCGAATGTCATGAGTCATTGTGTCAGTTGCACCACAATCGAAAATCCACTCTGAATTTGAATTACAGGAGTTTGAGGATAAATTCCCAACCCCTATACCTTCTTTATTTCGGCTGTCGTTCTTTTTTCCAGCTACTGTGCGTGTTTCGTCCCTTCCATCGGATTCGGTTATCTGTTTTGCTCCTCCCGGTGGGTTGCCGTTGTTGTCATTGCTGGCCATTAGATTGCCCGCAGCGACGGAAACCTTCCCTTTTCCAGTGGTACCTCCCTTTTTATGCCCATCTTCCCACCATTCTGGATAACCGACGAGTTTGAAACATTGCTCCTTTGTGTGTCGATTCATCCCACAGTGAGTACAGAACAACTTCGATTTGTCCTCTCGTGATGATGATTTCGTCGTTTTTCCAATGAATTCTGATCGGGATCGTGCCCCTTGACCCCTTGCTCCATATGCCTCCCCTGTGATGTTAATCTGAGGGTTCGATTTGCTGAGCAGTCCGCTGCCGATTCCACCTGGATCACCTACATTTGTGGGGTTGAGTATCCCACTTCTGGCCGCTTCTCGCCGGACCTGAGCATACGCTTTCTCCACGGTAGGTAAGGGCTCTTCTTTGAGAATGTCTCGCCTGACAGTCTCATGCTTGCTGTCTAACCCGGCTAGAAATTGAAACAATCGGGTCTCCTGTCTCTCTTGATTGTATGTGGTGACATCATTTTGACATCTCATTGGATTGGGATGGCGTCTGTCAATCTCCTGCCAAATACCCAGTAAGACATCGAAATACCTTTCGAGAGTCATCTCTCCTTGTTTGATCTGATTGGCCCTCGCGTGGAGTTCGAAGGTCTGAAACGCGTCTCCCCCGCTACCATACGTCATCTCTAAGGCATCCCATAGTGCTTTCGTGGTGGGATATGCAGCCACATTACTCACCAGGTTTGGTTCAATATTCTGAATCACCCAGGAAAACACAGTGAGATCCTGGGTTTCCCAGTTGTTAAATGTTACCTCCGTCCTTGCAGGTGCCGGTGGTTGTCCCGTAAGGTGACTGAGGCGTTGTCGTCCAGCTACTGCAACTCGCATTAGCCGAGACCACAAAGGATAGTTGCTGGCGTTTAGCTTGATTCCGATGTTTACGGTTTCTGAATTCTGCTGGCTTTGACCCACGGTAGTTGTCGTGTTGTGTATGCCATTGCGCAGAAGATTGAGGAGTTGACCCACAAGGTCATTCTGGCCTTGGAGAACTTCTGACCCAGTGGGTGTAGATGGCATTCCTTCCATACCGTCCATTGACGACTCTTGATTTGATCAGAATCGTCACCGCTCTGATACCATGTTAACAAAGAAAGGTCAAAAAAAAGAAAGAATCGACTAGAAAGTTTTTATTATTCTTTGTTTACAGACAATTGTCTACTATTATAGGCATTACATTTCTCTATATCTGGCAACATATCAATTAGCTATAAATAAAAAACGATTTTATTGCCCATAATTGCTCCCAATTATTTCCGGATTTTTCTCACAATTATGTTAAACAAATGCTCTCCCCCCCACAAATTGACGTGCATATAGAAGGAATAAGGCATGGCAACTCTTTTGATACCTCAGGGACGAACTCAAAATGGGAAATGTCTTTAAAAAAGACACCAAACCGTACGCATACGACGTCGTAGGAGGCGAGCGAGAAACATGTGACTGGCGTAGGTTGTCGGGGAATCGGGAAGTGAGAGTTGGGGGGACAATCATGTGAGACTCGTGCATGCACAAGACATAACGCGTGGTGGTGGGTGCACGATCGGCGAACCCAATTATTTATTTTTATTTATTACCCCCACTCAGCATTTTACCTAGTTTCTCGTCCTCGTCACGTGTTGCCAAGATATTCAAACCCATCGGGGTTTCGGTGTTCGCTGGACGGACACGTGGCTCAAATCGATTGGGGGAAGATAACGTGCGGAAGCCGCCCCGGGCGTTCCTATTTATTTTCCTTAATTATTTTTCATTCGCGTGTCCAAAAGGAAGGCGTTGTCCGTACGGCGGGTGGTGGTGGTGGCGGCGAAATGTAACGATTGATTTGCGTTTTATTTGTTTTTTTTTTCCCCGCGGGGGACGTAACGACGAGGGGACGCATGGCGTTGGCCCGTCCATCCCCGTGAACCAGTGAAGTTACCGTGATGCCCTCCCTACACGCTCATCAGAACACAGTAAACACGTGACTAAGACATTCAATGGAGTAAAATTAAAATCAAATTAAAAAAAAGAGAGAATTTAGGAGATTTAATGCTCTGTCTTAAAAGTCAAACCAACCCAGAGAAGGGAGTGGGAGGGACATTAATGTAAAAAAGAGCCCCGAGGGAGGGGAGGACTCGGTCCGAATGGCCGACCAGGAAAAGAAATGGTCTGTGATAACCAAAAACGAAAACAACACATGCACAATGAACACGTGGTCTTCAGAAGACCGATGTATATATTATATTAAAATGGGGAAAGGAAAAGCGGCATCTTATTTTGCCCACCATTAAAAACCGCGGCTTAGACCAGGGGAAGCCAAAACCCTCAAGATTCCCATGTGCTTTATTAAGAATAAAATATTATTATAATTTCATTGAAAACTTTATTTTTGTTGAATGAGAAAAGAAGGAAAAGGGGGGGGAAGCCCATCAAAAACCCCACGTATCCCTCGTGCTTATTTTTAAACCAAACAACAGAAACGACGTCGTCTCCTCCACTTTTCTCTTCCAATATATTTATTTAAAAACGGAGCATGACGCCTCCTCCCACTACCCACATCTCCTCCGCCTTCTTCCTTTCCCCGCACGACTCTCTCTTCTCCCACCCGCCCTTTCAACTTCCATAACTCGATTCCTATCCATTTCAAGGGAGGTTTCCCCAGGTGCCAGAGTTTAGATTTTTATTGCGTTCAGAGAGCATGTCGAGCTCTTCCGATTTCTCCGAGGCCTCTTCCGGGAAGGCTACCGCTGGCAGGTCGAGTTTCGGTTACGGCCACAGGTGTAACCTCCTCAGCCAGTACTTGAAGGAGAAGGGCAGTTTCGGCGACCTCTCCCTCGGGATCACTGCCCCTGCCGCCCAAGGTAATGATATGATGGGAACCGGGTTGCTCTGCTGCTTGAGGTTGTAATAGAAGGGGGATTGGGGATTTGGGAATTGGGAATCTCAGTTCGTCACCCGAGTGCCTTTCTTTTTTGGGTAGGTGGAGGAGAGGCGATGGGGTTTTTCCCTAAGCAGAAGCCCGTCATCAAACCCAAGGATCTCTTCCCCAATGAATCTGGTTTTGGTTTTTCGGACAAGGAAGGGATTCCCCGAGCGGTTGCTGAGGACAACACTAGGTGGGTGTCGTTTGTCCGCCTCTTCCCTTTTCTTACCTTGTCGGTTGGTTGATCCTATCCAGGCGAAGGTCCTTTTCTAAGGGATTCCCTGCTGGTCGTTTTAGGGAGGTTTCTGCTGGAAATTTCTGATTTGGAGTTTAGGAATCTTGGGTTTGAAGTCATTTGAGGGTGTTGCTAGTTAGGTTATGGGCGATGGATATACTTCAGACCCGAGGTTAAAATTGACCGGGGGAACTTTTTCCGCAGATGGTCGAAGCCCCAGTCGGCCCAGATGACCATATTCTACGGCGGCCAAGTCATCGTGTTGGACAATTTCCCGTCCAACAAGGCCAAGGAGGTCATGCTCCTCGCCAGCAGGAGCAGCTCTCAATTCTACTCCGCTCCTGCCTCGGACATCACCGGCGCAACCATGAAAGCACCCGATGCACGCCCGGTCCTCCCTATTATTCCTCGGACCCCTGAACCCATTGCATGTGGTAACTTTCCCCTGCAATAAGAAATCATCTCCTTAACTCTTACCGCCCACGCCCCGGATCACGTCCTGACGAATTTCTCCTCGATCTTGTTCTCAGATCTGCCGCTCGCTCGGAGGAATTCCCTACACCGATTCCTGGAGAAGAGAAAGGATAGGTAAAAACGAACCCTCTTCGCTCCCTGGATCTATCCCCAGAAGGTTTTCATTGTGTGAACACTTTTGGTCTGATTTTGTGCTTGTCCAATGTTTCGATCTTGTAGGATTACATCAAGAGCACCATACACCAAAATCTGCTATGACAAGAACACATCATCAAGTGCCGATGGATCTTCCACTTCCAACCCAATTGACAACAACAACAACAAGTCGTGGCTCAGTTTATCTGCTCAGAGACATTAAATTAGCTTCTCCTGTTGTAATCTTAGTTTGGGACTTCCTTTTTTTCCCTGACCGTATACAAAATTCAAATGTCGTCGCCCATCTCATTCCAAAAGATAAAAATATAAAGCCTTTTTTTTTTTTTTTTTTTGCTTCTGGGTATGTTACTAAAATTATTATTAACCCAAAAGACAGATTAGCCCTAATCAATCTTCTGCCATATCCAACCCAAAAGAGATAAAAATTCCACGAATCGATGGTCCGCGTTGTTAGCGCGTACTAGGAATGGAACCTCCGAAAGAAAAGAGAAGCAAAGGACAACTTGCCGACGTTCGTCCTTCTTCTTTTTTGTGTTTTCCTTTTCCCACATGGGAAGAAAGAACATCTTCCCCCAGAAAAAAAAAAAATTCAAATCAAATCAAATTCCGGGGTTTTATTTTATTCTTTTGTCAAAGTGCAAGATTTTGTCGGACAGGAGGATTTTTTTGGGGGGGG
>JAKZET010000221.1:0-21074 GCA_023653495.1 Melastoma candidum
TACTCGTAAGATATCCGAAATATAGATGGGCTGAAGCTCTGGCAAATATCTGCTGGAGCTTTAGGGAGATATGTTGATGAAGACACTGGAACTGCAGAGCTTGATCCGGCGGGTCTTCAGAAGTGGCGAAGATCACCAGGCTGTAGAAGCTTGATCTGGAGAGTCTTATGAGGATGGGTGAAGAACACCAGGGCTGTTGTAGAAGCTTGATCTGGAGAGTCTTCTGAGGATGGGCGATGAACACCAGGCTGCTGAAGCTTGATCTTGATCTTGAATGCTTGAACTTGATCTTCAGGCTTGATCTCGATCTTCAGACTTGATCTCGATATTCAGACTTGATCTTGAACCTTGATCTTGGCAGCACTACGTCGATCGGGTGAGGAAAAGATGCTCGAGAACTTCGCTATCGAAGGAGCTCCTCACTCTTGAAGTCGTCGAGGCCTGCAGAGGAGCCTTCGGAGATAAACCCGCAAGAGGGGCCTTCGGAGATATACCCGCAAGAGGGGCCTTCGCCGCCGCACCACCCGCAAGAGGGCGTTCGCCGCACCACCCACTGATGGGTCTTCAAAAATAACTAGAATCTCTTTATAACCCAATGGGGCTTAAGAGAATAAGAGAGAAGAGAGAATTTTTGTGTGTCCATGAGGGGGGGTGAGACTCCCTTTATATAGGAGTTGAAGGAACCTTGGGTGCCCTCTCTTTCCGATGTGGGACAAAGAGTCATGGGCTTAAAGGCCATATTGGGCCAACATTTGGATTGGACCGAAGTTTGAATGGGCCGATATATGGGCTAAGCCCAGATTATTTTATAATTGGGTTAGGCATAATTGGGCTAGCATATGGGCTGAGCCATAATTTTAAAACCCAAGAATAAATGGGTTGGGCTTGAACTTTTTTATGATATCAGGCCCGTGTATTATATTTGCACTAAGATATAAGTGCAAAATATTTCACATCGTGATGTCTTATAATATAAAGACAATCAATTATATTCAGCCATAATATATGGTTTGGGCCGAATGACATTATTTTGACATCAATAAAATTTCAATGCTACAAATGCCCCCACTTTAATTCGTATCTCGTATGCGTATATATATTGCAGAGAGATTAGAATTAAAGTACGTAAATATTGGAGTGGGATCCGTAAGAGACTTGATGTGTATTTCACAAATCAGAACCGTGGTTTATTTCAAGGAGACAACGGTATCTGTGTCTTGTGAAGGACGATAACCCACAAGAAGAAGATACGCTGAAGTTACCATGTCTTCCATCCAAAATGGGCCATTGTGCTCCGCACATCAAGCTTGATATCCAACACTGATCGAAGGAGATCCATATGATTCTTATCGCCTCAAGGCCTGGTCTTTAGTGTCTCCATCCACGATGTCCTATGCCGAGCAAAAACCTTCGCTTACATTTGGCGAATCTTGTTGGGACGGGTATTTTTGGGAGTTGCTGGACAATCATCAATGGCAGCTCGAATTCCAGAAAGGATTGCTCAATTCGAAGGGAATAAAGAAGTTGATGTCGCTTCTGTCGACCCTGACTTGAGTGACCCAGCTGTGGCTTCTCGAGCTTATATATGGGAAGACATCAAGGAGAAGATTTTCAAAACTCCCTTTAGTCAGGGTCACACAATTATTGAGTTGAGAATATTCTCGATCTCATTGATGAAAGTGAGCATTTGGAAGCGGCCTCTTATCCATGCCTTGGTGGAAGAATATATGCAAGGATCGACAAAATATTCAGATCTATTGTCCACCGCTGAAGGGACAACAACAGAAGAACAACTAGCCGCCGTTAAAGCCAAGATTGAAGAACTTTGACAACAATTGTCTGATTGCATTGGGGCTAAAGCGACCTTAGAGGATTCGCTAGAGTAGACTGTTGCTATCATTAAGGAGGCAGATGAGGACATATCAAATTTGAAGGGGCCATGTCTGCTTTGAAGAATGCCTGGATAGTCCGTGATGAAGATCGTTTGTCCTTCAATGAACTTCGAGAGCAACTGAAGATGACTCGTGAAGAGTTTGTCCAATTTACCTGGGAAGCTTGATTTCACTCTTCTAGTTTGTTTAGTCTTTAGAATAGGACTTTCCTTCTTTGTAGGACTATCATTTTTTCAAATAAAAGTCCTTTCTTTTTTAAGTCGTTCATCTCTTATACTCATATAACCACGACTTTAATATATATTTTTAAGCCATTCACAGTTTATACTCGTGCGGGCCAGGAGTATTACATTTTTTGTTTTATTGAGTCGTTCACAGTTTATACTCGTGCGGGCCAGGAGTATTACATTTTTTGTTTTATTGAGCCGTTCACAGTTTATACTCGTGCGGGCCAGGAGTATTACATTTTTGTTTTATTGAGCCGTTCACAGTTTATACTCGTGCGGGCCAGGAGTATTACATGATGATTTTTTTTTATGTCGTGCAGTTTAGGCTCGTGCGACATGGAGCATTATTCTTCAGGCGTAGTATCGCTTCAGGAACTTCCCATTGATTGGTCCAACTCGTACTCCATCTTGATCAACTATTTTGTAGGCGCCCCCAGTGTAAGCCTCTTGGACTACGTATGGACCATCCCACTTGGATGTGAATTTGCTCCCGGTCTTGTGCGTGATGATTATCGGTCTTCGTACTGCCAAAACAAGGTCACCTACTTGAAAGGAGCGAGGTCGTACTTTTTTGTTAAAAGACTTCGACATCCTCGCTGATAGCATTCAATCCGCTGCTGGGCTTCAAGACGTTTCTCATCCAAAGCTTCTAGTTCCTGCAAGCGCAATCGCGCATTATCTTCCTGACAAAGTCCTTCTTGTATGGCTATTCGCAGCGACGGTATTTGTCGTTCAAGTGGAAGGACCGCTTCAACACCATAGACCAACGAGTATGGCGTCATTTGAGTCGCGGTTCTGTACGTCGTACGATACGCCCATAGAGCTTCTCCGACTCGTTCATAGCCAATCTCTTCTAGCTTTATCGACCACCTTCTTTAGAAGATTGCATAGCGTTTTATTGAACGCCTCCGCCAACCCGTTTGCGGCCGCATAATACATGGAAGAGTTATATTGTTTGAAACCAAATTGCTCACAGAATTTATCCATGGCCTTATTAGAGAAATTTCGGCCATTATCTGTAATGATATAGCGAGGTACGCCATAACGAAAAATAATATTATTCTTGATGAAGGTGATCACTGTTTCCTTCTTCACTTCCCGAAAGGATGCAGCTTCTGCCCATTTTGAGAAATAGTCCGTCGCTGCTAGGATATATGAATGGCCCCCTGACGATTTAGGAGTTATGGGTCCTACAACATCTAACCCCCAGGCTTCAAATGGCCAAGATGCTACAGTTGGATGAAGTGGCTCGGGAGATTGATGAATGAAGTTAGCGTGAAACTGACAAGCTTGACACTTCTTTGCATATTCCATACAATCTTTTACCATTGTTGGCCAATAGTAGCCCATTCTCTTCAATTGGAAGTGAAGTTTAGGGCCTGATTGATGAGCTCCACAAACTCCAGAATGCGCCTCTTCTACCGCTCTCAAGGCTTCCTCAACTCCAAGGGCATCGCAAGAACACTCCTTCAAAGGATCGTCGGTAGAGAGTATTCTTAAAATATATGAATCGAGGCGCTCTTCTCCTCACATCCACTTTTTGTCGCGGGTTGTTGGGAAGCTTTCCATGCTCGAGAAAGTCAATGAGTGGTTGTCTCCAATCCTGGTCTTCTATATTAAAGACGGATACGAGATTAGCTTCGTCCGTTTCCTTCTCATCATGAATTGGCGGAACCACCCATGCTTGACATAACCGGATGCCAACCTCCTTATCCACCAAAGTAAGTGCAGAAGCTAGAGATGCCAGGGCATCGACTTGTGCATTTTCCTTTCTCGGTATATGACTTATTGTAATGTCTGGGAACCACCCTGCGAGTTTAACCGCATAGTCATGATAAGGCAGAAGCTCTGGCTTGCGAACCTCGTATGTGGATAAAAGTTGATTAATCACAAGCTTGGAGTCTCCATATACCCTCAAACTATGTACTTTATTATCCATGGCCATTTCTAACCCGAGTATGAGAGCTTGATACTCAGCCATATTATTTGAGCATAACTGAGTGAGGGTATATGCATAAGGGATGATATCTCCATCGGACGTGACGAAGACAACTCCAGCTCCCGCGCCTCTTTGTGTTGCTGATCCGTCAAAGAACATTTTCCAGGGAGGGGGAACATCAACCAACATTACTTCCTCGTCGGGCAGTTCTTCCGATATTTTCCAACTATCTGGTATAGGATGGTCTGCCAAGAAGTCAGCTAAAGCTTGTCCCTTTATAGCCTTTTGAGGTACATACAGGATCTCGAACTCTTGGAGCATAAGTGCCCATTTTGCGAGACGACCAAATAAAACCGGCCTTGACATTATATACTTGAGAGGATCTGCCCGTGATATGAGACGAACAGAGTGTGCCTGCAAATAATGTCGCAGCTTTTGTATAGCAAACATTAAAGCCAGACAGGTCTTCTCAATTGGAGAGTAATTCAATTCCGCTCCGGTTAAAGTCCTGCTCAAATAATATAGGGCATTTTCTTTTCCATTATCGTTGTCCTGAGCTAACAGAACTCCTAATGAAGCTTCTTGTGCTGCTATATAAAGTATGAGGGGTCTTCCTTGGATTGGAGCATTTAGAACCGGTGGCTTTGACAAATAAGCCTTTATGCTGTTGAATGCATTTTCACACGCTTCATCCCACTCAAAAGGAGTACCTTTCTTCATCAATCTATGAAAGGGATGGCATCGTCCGGCCAAGTTTGATATAAACCTTCGAATGTATGCAAGCTTCCCTTGAAGGCTCTTCAACTCATGTATATTCCTTGGCCCTGGCATCTTCATAATCGCATCTATCTTTGATTGATCGATTTCAATGCCTCGATGTCGAACGATAAATCCAAGGAACTTTCCCGAAGTGACCCCGAACGCACACTTTAATGGGTTCATTTTCAGTTGATATTTGCGCAGTCTGTCAAATACTTTTCTAAGGTCGTCAATATGATCGCGCCTTTTTTTGGATTTGACAACCAGATCATCCACGTAACACTCTACGCTCTTGTGGAGAATATCATCAAAGATCCGTTGCATGGCCCGTTGATAAGTTGCTCCCGCATTCTTCAACCCAAAAGGCATCACCTTATAACAATATATACCTTTTGGTGTACGAAAAGCCGTCATTTCCTCATCCTTCGGATCCATTCGGATTTGATTGTATCCCGATGATCCATCCATAAAACTGAGGGCTTCATAACCAGTGGTCGCGTCTACCATTATCTCAGTGATTGGAAGAGGAAAATCGTCCTTGGGACACGCATTATTGAGATCACGAAAATCAACGCAAACTCGGAGTTGACCGTTTTTCTTCCTAACAGGTACAATATTTGCAATCCATGTTGGATATTTCACCTCCCGAATAAATCCAGCTTCGATAAGCTTGTTGACTTCGGCTTCTATCAATGGGATCAATTCTGGACGAAAACGTCGTTGAGCTTGCTTTATGGGTCGAACTCCATGCTTAACAGCCAACTTGTGGACCGCTATCTTTGGGTCAAGGCCAGGCATTTCTTTGTAACTCCATGCGAAGACATCTTTGTATTCCTTCAACAGTTGGACATACAACTCCTCTTCCTCAAGGGTTAAACTTGCGCTAAGGAATGTAGGGCGATGATTCCCTTCCTCTCCAAGATCGACTTCTTTCAATTCATCAACAGTAGACTTCTTTTTGTCCTCGAATACTTCTGGAGCCTCTTCTGCATCATCCTCTTTAGGGGAAGTGCTTTCCTCAGCCTCAATAATTGTGACGTGGTAGGAAGCGCAACATCATTTCCACTATTACTATGAGATGATTCCCCATTGCTATTAGTAGATACCCATGTCTTCGTGCTCATTTTCAGTACATCGCCAGTAGTTACTTCAACAACCGTTTGACGCTTCATTCGAGAGGGAACTTTGCTTCGAAGATCCTTTGTATCTTCTATGATAATTGGGATATCTTCTTTTTTATCAACTCTCTTCCACACCATTCGACTTCTTGGAGCTTGACTCAATCTTAATCGTGCCGACCTTTGAGCATCAATCTCTTCTTTTTGAGTGCCAAGTCTATCAAATACCGATCTTCGCTTAGACGGGACTCCAAGTCGATCAAATACTGAAGTTCTAGTTGATTCGACTGTACTTTCATCATCAGCTTCAATGTATTGAATCGAAGCATTCTTCGCCGGAGGGTTGACGGGCTTAGGAGTGACATATCCAAGACCAGATTTCGATTTCTGATTATCATTTCTGGATTAGTTTCCTTTGAGGCATCCCCAATGTCTTTAAATCCTCAGTGTAGCCAGCTGCAGAGATTAGCCTGAACGCATTTGGATCAAATCCGTTGGTGCGCCTGTCAGGCAATGAATCTGGATAAATTATTGCCCCCTGTTTAGGTCTAACAAAACCTTTTAAAGGCGTACTTGTTTGAGCTATTGTCGTCATTTTCGTCACTGGCCAGTTGAGTTCCTTTGGCACCACCATTTCTTCAGCATGGCTACTCACAAAAGGTGGTTCCCCGGCTTTTCGAAAGGCTCTTGGGATATAGCGCAGGATTGGAACATTCTGTTTAGGCTTATCATCCGTCCTTTCATTTTCAACTGTCGGATTAACTGGAAGTGTCCTCTTGTTGAATAGGTGAAACTTCTACGTTCGATTTCTTCGTGATATCCCTCACAACCGGTGCATGCTTCGAGACTTTTTCTTCAGCATTGATACCCTTATTAAAGTAAAATTTGGCATCGGCGAAGTATGACTCCGCTTCCGTAAAGGGTTTCGCATCTGCCCACACTGTGTGGGTTACCCCATCCTTCACAAATTTAAAGCATTGATGGAGCGTGGATGCAACAACTCCGTATTCATGCAGCCATGGTCGACCCAACAACATATTATAGGTGGTGTTGGAATCAATGACGTAAAACGTTGCTCCAGCTTCCATATCTCCTATAGTGAGGGTGAGACAGATCTTCCCAACAGCTCGTTCTCCCCCCTGGTTGAATCCTTGGATTATCCGGCCGGCTACTTGATAAATCGTCAACCCTTAGCCCAATCTCCTTCAGGGATTTTAGTGACAAGATATTGACTGCTGAACCTGGGTCGATCAATATGCGATTGACCTTCGTACCATAAGCATATCCTGATACAAATAGCGGCCGATTGTGAGATCTGTGTTCTATAAGGAGATCTTCATCAGAAAATGTAATTGTTGCGCCATCTTCTCGTGATTTCACAACATTCATCACTGTGGGATCTTCCGGTGTGTCAACCTTCGCGACCACCACTTCTTTGTCTGCATCAATGTGGTGACAGCTCCTAGGCAAATCTGCAAGTTTTCGAAAACATTTCGGAAAGAAATCCCATAACATAGCCGGGGTTGGCTTCTTCACGGATAGGATATCTAACGAACTCTCTTCCTGGAATCCTTTTTTATTGGTGACCTCCTCGCAATCTTTGCTCGCATAGGAGGCGTTTTCTTAACAGGCTTAGAAGACTTCTTCCGGTTCCTTTTGTGAGTCACCAAAGTCCAGCCTTCTTCGGTTGATACTTCTTCGGAGCTAACCACACAACTTGACACTTTGGTCATATACTGTTGCATTATCTCCAGACTTGGTAGACCAATTATCTCAGCAGGATCGATAGTCCCAAATATGATGTTTGGAGTCATCATTGTTTGCGACACTGATCATATTTGAAGGTGCAATATAGGCTCCTAAATCGATCTTGTTGTCGCGCACAAGCTCCATGACCTTTTCCTTGAAGACGAAACATCTCTCAATTGGATGGCCTAAAACACGATGGTACTTGCAGAAGTTGGGATTGTCAGCTAGATTCGCTTGGTTCGGTCGCTTTGATGGCGGAAGCTCGATCATTTTAGAAGACAACAAATAGTCAAATATTTCTGCAACATCTTCATCGGGAAAAGATATTTCTTATTTTGCCTTTCCTCAAGAGTTGGGCGTTGCCTCTCCATCTTGGGTGCTTCTACAGGTGATTGTCCATTTGCTGAGACTTTTCCTTTTGCAATTGGCACTTTGACAGGAGCAGCATCTATAGTCATTACCTGCTTCTTCGTATCCTTGAAAGCAGGCTTGCCCCCAGTTCTGTTTCCTGGTCTTCCTGTCCCTCGTGGTGGCTCAGGTATTGGGATGTTACTTACGTTGGTCCCAACAAAGCTCAACTCCATGTCATGAGCCTTTGTTGCCAACTCCTCGAACGATCGTGGTTTGAGCCCTTGCAGAATGTATCGAATCCTCCAGAGCATGCCTTGAATGCACATGTCGATAGACGTTTCCTCTGATAGACGATCCCTACAGTTCAAGCTCAGATTCCTCCATCGTTGGATATAGTCGACGACGAGGTTCTTCCTCCCATTGGCGAGTATTAGTTAGCTCAATCATGCTCACCACACGCCGTGTGCTGTAGAAACGATTCAGAAACTCTCTTTCCAATTGTTCCCAACTATCAATAGTGCCTGGCTTGAGGTCAATGTACCAGTCAAAAGCGTTTCCCTTCAGAGAGCGAACAAACTGCTTAACCATCCAATCTCCATCCGTGCCTGCATTGTTGCAAGTTTCAACGAAATGGGCCACATGTTGACGTGGATTACCCTTCCCGTCGAACTGTTGAAAGTATGGAGGCTGATATCCCACAGGCATCTTGAGGCCTTCAATTCTCCGACTGTAAGGCTTATAATATGCCGAAGATGATGATGATTTTCCCTCAAGCTCGCTCTTCACCGTTTCTTTTATTAATTCCAGCATTGCTTTCGCTGGAATAGGATCTTCAGCAATGGGCATCTGTTTTGCCGAATCATCAACATTCATGACCGCTTTTCCTTTATCAACTTGGGTGCGCGAACTCTCCTCCATAGACATTTTCTCAGTGTCTTTACTCTCCAGCCTTTTGACAATGTAGTCCATTTGCTGCTCTCTTTCTTTCATGAAGAGCATCATAGCATCCACAGTTTTTGTGAGAGCGGCGACCTGATCTTCAAGTGAAGGAGTATCTGCCATCATCACTGGCATGACTTCGAAGCCTTTAGTTGAATCCTCTTCTGGGGAAGAATCCAACGGAGAGTCACTTGACGAGATATTTTCAAAATTTATCTGCGGCATAGGAGACACTAGAACCTTGTTGAAGGGGCTGTCACCGGCAGTTGGTTGAGATGACTTAGGGGAAATTGCTCTAAGCATTCCCTCTATTTCCTCAGTCTGTTTGCAAGTTTTGGCCACAGATTGGGCATACGTCCACTTTGGAGAGCTTCTCTGGTTAAGAACATCCTTGTAAGATGGGGAAGCTTTGGGAGAGATGGACCTGAGCATTTCTTCTATCTCCTCAGCCTGTTTGCGTGTTTTGGCCCTTGATTCAGCAAAGCTCCATTTTGGAGTGCAGTCTGATGGAGAATCCTCAAGAGGATAGACACTTGATGAGTTGTTGCAGAAACTACCCAAATGAGTTGGTGATATGGAACTCTTGCTGAGAATGCTTCTTTCAGTAACCTCCTTGTATGATGGAGGTGACTTTGGAGAGATGGATCTAGAATCTCTTCCGTCTCCTTATATATGTCAGAAATCGGTCTGGTTTTGGTGAAGTTCCTGGAACCAGGCGATGAAAAACTTTCAGACGACTGAGAGGGAAAACCAACTAGCTGATTATTCACAGCATCGTTGGAGTTCTTCAGCATGATCATCTTTGAAGCCATCTGGATACTTAGACGTAAAGAGATGAGAGGCAGAGTTGGTCCCACTGGGCGTGCCAGAAATTTGTAGACGTAAAAAATCTCACGGTCCGTATATAAACCGAAAGCAACGTACAAATTGTCGTATTGAAAAATATAGCGGGTTCAATCTCTAGTCACGGACAAAGCACGTGAGTCCTCTGATTCTATACTCGTAAGATATCCGAAATATGGATGGGCTGAAGCTCTGACAAATATCTGCTGGAGCTTTAGGGAGATATATTGATGAAGATGCTGGAGCTGCAGGGCTTGATCTTCAGAAATGGCGAAGATCTCCAAGGCTGTAGAAGCTGGATCTGGAGAATCTTCTGAGGATGGACGAAGAACACCAGGGCTGTTGTAGAAGCTTGATCTGGAGAGTCTGCTGAGGATGGGCGAAGAACACCAGGGCTGTTGTAGAAGCTTGATCTGGAGAGTCTTCTGAGGATGGGCGAAGAACACCAGGGCTGTTGTAGAAGCTTGATCTGGAGAGTCTTCTGAGGATGGGCGAAGGACACCAGGCTGCTGAAGCTTGGTCTTGATCTTGAATGCTTGAACTTGATCTTCAGGCTTGATCTCGATCTTCAGACTTGATCTCGATCTTCAGCCTTGATCTCGATCTTCAGACTTGATCTTGAACCTTGATCTTGTAGCCTTCGGAGATAAACCCGTAAGAGGGGCCTTCGGAGATATACCCGCTAGAGGGGCCTTCGGAGATATACCCGCAAGAGGGGCCTTCACCGCCGCACCACCCGCAGAGGGGCCTTCGCCGCACCACCCACTGATGGGTCTTCAAAAATAACTAGAATCTCTTTATAACCCAATGGGGCTTAAGAGAATAAGAGAGAAGAGAGAATTTTTTGTGTGTCCATGAGGGGGTGAGACTCCCTTTATATAGGAGTTGAAGGAACCTTGGGTGCCCTCTCTTTCCGATGTGGGACAAAGAGTCATGGGCTTAAAGGCCATATTGGGCCGACATTTGGATTGGACCGAAGTTTGAATGGGCCGATATATGGGCTAAGCCCAGATCATTTTATAATTGGGTTAGGCATAATTGGGCTAGCATATGGGCTGAGCCATAATTTTAAAACCCAATAATAAATGGGTTGGGCTTGAACTTTTTTATAATCTCAGGCCCGTGTATTATATTTGCACTAAGATATAAGTGCAAAATATTTCACATCGTGATGTCTTATAATATAAAGACAATCAATCATATTCAGCCAATATAATATATGGTTTGGGCCAAATGACATTATTTCGACATCGATAAAATTTCAATGTCTACAAATGCCCCCACTTTAATTCGTATCTCGTATGCGTATATCTATTGCAGAGAGATTAGAATTAAAGTACGTAAATATTGGAGTGGGATCCGTATGACACATGATGTGTATTTCACAAATCGAAACCATGGTTTATTTCAAGGAGACAATGGTATCTGTGTCTTGCGAAGGAAGAGAACTCACAAGAAGAAGATACGCTGAAGTTACCATGTCTTCCATCCAAATTGGGCTATTGTGCTCTGCACATCAAGCTTGATATCCAACACTGATCGAAGGAGATTCCATATGATTCTTATCGCCTCAAGGCCTGGTCTTTAGTGTCTCCATCTACGATGTCCTATGCCGAGCCAAAACCTTCGCTTACATTTGGCGAATCTTGTTGGGAAGGGTATTTTCGGGAGTGGCTGGATAATCATCAACGGCAGCTCGAATTCCAGAAAGGATTGTTCAATTCGAAAGGAATAAAGAAGTTGATGACGCTTCTGTCGACCATAACTTGAGTGACCCAGCTGTGGCTTCTTGAGCTTATATATGGGAAGACATCAAGGAGAAGATTTTCAAAACTCCCTTTAGTCAGGGTCACACAATTATTGAGTTGAAGAATATTCTCGATCTCATTGATGAAAGTGAGCATTTGGAGCGGCCTCTTATCCATGCCTTGGTGGAAGAATATATGCAAGGATCGACAAAATATTCAGATCTATTGTCCACCGCTGAAGGGACAACAACAGAAGAACAACTAGCCGCCGTTAAAGCCAAGATTGAAGAACTTTGACAACAATTGTCTGATTGCATTGGGGCTAAAGCGACCTTAGAGGATTCGCTAGAGTAGACTGTTGCTATCATTAAGGAGGCAGATGAGGACATATCAAATTTGAAGGGGCCATGTCTGCTTTGAAGAATGCCTGGATAGTCCGTGATGAAGATCGTTTGTCCTTCAATGAACTTCGAGAGCAGCTGAAGATGACTCGTGAAGAGTTTGTCCAATTTACCTGGGAAGCTTGATTTCACTCTTCTAGCTTGTTTAGGCTCTAGAATAAGACTTTCCTTCTTTGTAGGACTATCATTTTTTTCAAATAAAAGTCCTTTCTTTTTGAAGTCGTTCATCTCTTATACTCATAGAACCACGACTTTAATATATATTTTTAAGCCGTTCACAGTTTATACTCGTGCGGGCCAGGAGTATTACATTATCTTTTTATCTGAGCCGTTCACAGTTTATACTCGTGCGGGCCAGGAGTATTACATGATGATTTTTTTTTATGTCGTGCAGTTTAGGCTCGTGCGACATGGAGCATTGCTCTTCAGGCGTAGTATCGCTTCAGGAACTTTCCATTGATTGGTCCGACACGCACTCCATCTTGATCAATTATCTTGTAGGCGCCCCCGGTGTAAGCTTCTTGGACGACGTATGGGCCATCCCACTTTGATGTGAATTTGCTTCCGGTTTTATGCGTGACGATTATGGGTCTTCGCACTGCCAAAACAAGGTCACCTACTTGAAAGGAGCGAGGTCGCACTCTCTTGTTAAAAGACTTCGACATCCTTGCCTGATAGCATTCAATCCGTTGCTGGGCTTCAAGACGTTTCTCATCCAAAGCTTCCAGTTCCTGTAAGCGTAACCGCGCATTATCCTCTTGACAAAGTCCCTCTTGTATAGCTATTCGCAGCGACGGTATTTGCCGTTCAAGTGGAAGGACCGCTTCAACACCATAGACCAACGAGTATGGCGTCATTTGAGTCGCAGTTCTATACGTCGTGCGATACGCCCATAGAGCTTCCCCGACTCGTTCATGCCAATCTTTTCTAGCTTTATCGACCACCTTCTTTAGAAGATTGCATAGCGTTTTATTGAACGCCTCTGCCAACCCGTTTGCGGCTGCATAATACATGGAAGAGTTATATTGTTTGAAACCAAATTGCTCGCAAAATTTATCCATGGCCTTATTAGAGAAATTCCGGCCATTATCTGTGATTATATGGCGAGGCACACCATAACGAAAAATAATATTATTCTTGATGAAGGTGATCACTGTTTCCTTCTTCACTTCCCGAAAAGGTGCAGCTTCTGCCCATTTTGAAAAATAGTCAGTTGCTGCAAGAATATATGAGTGACCCCCTGATGATTTGGGTGTGATGGGCCCTACGACATCTAGCCCCCAGGCTTCAAACGGCCAAGATGCTATAGTTGGATGAAGTGGCTCGGGTGATTGATGGATGAAGTTAGCGTGAAATTGACATGCTTGACACTTCTTTGCATATTCCATACAATCCTTTACCATTGTCGGCCAATAATAACCCATTCTCTTCAATTGGAAGTGAAGTTTAGGACCAGATTGATGAGCTCCACATACTCCAGAATGCGCTTCTTTTACTGCTTTCGTGGCTTCTCCTTCTCCAAGACACCGTAAGAACACTCCTTCAAATGATCGACGATAAAGAGTATTCTTGAAATATATGAACCGAGGTGCTCGTCTCCTAACATCTACCCTTTGTCGAGGATCATCAGGCAACTTTCCATGCTCAAGAAAGTCAATTAGTGGTTGTCTCCAGTCTTTGTCTTCCACATTATAGACAGAGATGATATTAACTTCCTCTTCCTCCTCATTAAAGGTGGGAGGATCCACCCAAGCTTGACATAGTCGAATACTAACCTGTTTGTCCACTGAAGTAAGTGAAGAAGCGAGTCTTGCCAAGGCATCTGCTTGCGCATTTTCCCTTCTTGGTATATGACTTATTTTAAAATCCTGGAACCATCCCGCGAGCTTAACTGCATAGTCATGATATGGAAAAAGCTCTGGCTTGCGAACTTCGTATGTAGATAGAAGTTGATTAATCACAAGCTCGGAGTCCCATATACCCTCAAACTATGCACTTTGTTATCCATGGCCATTTCTAACCCTAATATAGAGGCTTGATATTCAGCCATGTTGTTTGAGCATAATTGTGTAAGGGTGTATGCATATGGGATGATATCTCCATCAGATGTGACGAAGACAACTCCAGCTCCTGCACCCCTTTGGGTAGCCGATCCATCAAAGAACATCTTCCATGGGTGTGGAGTATCTACCAACATCACCTCTTCGTCTGGTAGTTCCTCCGAAATCTTCCAATTATCTGGTATAGGATGATCTGCTAAGAAATCAGCCAAGGCTTGCCCTTTAACAGCTTTTTAGGGCACATACAAAATCTCGAACTCCTGGAGCATGAGTGCCCATTTCGCTAGACGGCCAGATAGTACTGGCTTTGACATGATGTATTTGAGAGGATCTGCCCGTGATATGAGGCGAACAGAATGTGCTTGCAAATAATGTCGCAACTTTTGTATAGCGAACATTAGTGCGAGGCATGTCTTCTCAATTGGAGAATACTTCAGCTCCGCACCAGTTAACGTTCTGCTCAAGTAGTATAGAGCGTTCTCCTTTCCATCATCATTCTCTTGGACTAGCAGAACTCCTAAAGAAGCTTCTTGTGCTGCTATATACAATATGAGTGGTTTACCTTGGATTGGTGCGCTTAAAACTGGCGGCTTTGATAAATATGCCTTTATACTATTAAAGGCATTCTTACATGTTTCATCCCATTCAAAAGGGGTATCTTTTTTCAGTAGCCGATGAAACGGATGACATCGTCCAGCCAAATTCGATATAAATCTTCGGATATATGCGAGTTTCCCCTGAAGGCTTTTTAGCTCATGTATATTCCTCGGCTCTGGCATCTTTATAATCGCGTCTATCTTCGACTGGTCGACCTCTATGCCTCGGTGTCGAACGATGAAGCCCAGAAATTTGCCCGAGCTGACCCCGAATGCACACTTCATGGGATTCATCTTCAGTTGATATTTTCGTAGTCTGTCAAATACTTTTCTCAAGTCATTAATATGATCATGCCTTCGTTTGGACTTGACAACCAAATCATCCACGTAACACTCTACGTTTTTATGTAGCATATCATCGAAGATGCGTTGCATTGCTCTTTGATAAGTTGCTCCTGCATTCTTCAACCCAAAAGGCATCACCTTATAACAGTATATTCCTTTGGTGTACGAAAAGCTGTCATTTCCTCATCTTTCGGATCCATTCGATTTGATTGTATCCTGACGATCCATCCATAAAACTGAGGGCTTCATAGCCAGTGGTAGCATCTACCATTATCTCAGTGATCGGAAGAGGAAAATCATCCTTCGGACATGAATTATTGAGGTCGCGGAAGTCAACACAAACGCGAAGTTGACCGTTCTTTTTCTTGACAGGTACGATATTTGAGATCCATGTTGGGTACTTCACCTCTCGAATGAATCCAGCTTCGATAAGTTTATTGACTTCAGCTTCTATTAGGGGAATCAACTCCGAACGAAAACGCCGTTGAGCTTGCTTATGGGACGAACCCCATGCTTCACAGCTAACTTGTGAACTGCAATCTTTGGGTCAAGGCCGGGCATTTCTTTGTAGCTCCATGCGAAGACGTCTTTGTATTCCTTCAACAACTGAATATATAATTCCTCTTCTCAGGGCTTAAACTCGCACTGAGGAAAGTGGGACGATGATTCCCTTCTTCTCCAAGGTCAACTTCCTTCAGTTCATCGACAGTAGACTTCTTCCCATCCTCTAATACTTCAGGGGCATCTTCTGCATCATCTTCTTTGTGAGATGCGTCTTCATCGCCGCTGAACGTGTACATGATAAGAAGCGACATCATCTTCAACATTATCTTGAGATAACTCCTCATTGCCATTTGTAGTTATCCATGTCTTCGTGGTCATTTTTAACACTTCTCCAGTGGTCACCTCCACAACAGTTCGACGCTTCATACGGGAAGGAATTTTACTACGGAGATCATTTGTGTCTTCAATTATGATTGGACGTCTTTCTCTTGTCCACCCTCTTCCATACCATTCGACTTCTTGGAGTGTCACCTAACCTTAGTCGTGCAGGTCTCCTAGCATCCGTCCTTTCTTCTGGGGCACCAAGTCTATCAAATACCGACCTTCGCTCAGACGGGGCTCCAAGTCGATCAAATACCGAAGTTCTCGTCGGTTCGGCTGTAGTTTTATCATCAGCTTCAATGTATTGAGTTGAAGCCTTCTTCACCTCTTTGACGGGCTTAGGAGTATCATACCCAAGACCGAGTTTCGACTTTTGAGTATCACCTCCTGGATTGGCCTCTTTTAAAGCAGCCCCAAGCGCCTTTAAGTCTTCTGTGTAGCCAGCTGCAGATATTAGCCTGAACGCATTTGGATCAAATCCGTTGGTTCGCCTGTCAGGCAACGAATCTGGATAAATAATTGCCCCCTGTTTAGGTCTAACAAAACCTTTTAAAGGCGTACTTGTTTGAGCTATTGTCATCATTTTCGTCACTGGCCAGTTGAGTTCCTTTGGCACCACCATTTCTTCAGCTTGGCTACTCACAAAAGGTGGCTCCCCAGCTTTTCGGAAGGCTCTTGGGATATAGCGCAGGATTGGAACATTCTGTTTAGGCTTATCATCCGTCCTTTCGTTTTCAACTTTCGGATTAACTGGAGGTACCTCTTGTTGAATAGGTGAAACCTCTACGTTCAATTTCTTCGTGATATCCCTCACAATCGGTGCATGCTTCGAGACTTTTTCTTCAGCATCGATACCCTTATTAAAGTAAAATTTGGCATCGGCGAAGTATGACTCCGCTTCCGTAAAGGGTTTCGCATCTGCCCATACTGTGTGGGTTACCCCATCCTTCACAAATTTAAAGCATTGATGGAGCGTGGATGCAACAACTCCGTATTCATGCAGCCATGGTCGACCCAAGAGCATATTATAGGTGGTGTTGGAATCAATGACGTAAAACGTCGCTCCAGCTTCCATATCTCCTATAGTGAGGGTGAGACAGATCTTCCCAACGGCTCGTTCTCCCCCCTGGTTGAATCCTTGGATTATCAGCCGGCTACTTGATAAATCGTCAACCCCTAGCCCAATCTCCTTCAGGGATTTTAGTGACAAGATATTGACTGCTGAACCTGGGTCGACCAATATGCGATTGACCTTCGTACCATAAGCATATCCCGATACAAATAGCGGCCGATTGTGAGATCTGTGTTCTATAAGGAGATCTTCATCAGAAAATGTAATGGTTGCGCCATCTTCTCGTGATTTCACAACATTCATCACTGTGGGATCTTCCGGTGTGTCAACCTTTGCGGCCGCCACTTCTTTGTCTGCATCAATGTGGTGACAGCTCCTTGGCAAATCTGCAAGTTTTCGAAAATACTTCGGAAAGAAATCCCATAACATAGTCGGGGTTGGCTTCTTCACGGACAGGATATCTAACGAACTCTCTTCTTTCACTATCTTCCTGGAATCCTTTTTTATTGGTGACCTCCTCGCAATCTTTGCTCGCATAGGAGGCGTTTTCTTCACAGGCTTAGAAGACTTCTTCCGCTTCCTTTTGTGAGTCACCAAAGTCCAGCCTTCTTCGGTTGATACTTCTTCGGAGCTAACCACACAACTTGACACTTTGGTCATATATTGCTGCATTATCTCCAGACTTGGTAGACCAATTATCTCAGCAGGATCGATAGTCCCAAATATGATGTTTGGAGTATCATTGTTTGCGACACTGATCATATTTGAAGGTGCAATATAGGCTCCTAAATCGATCTTGTTGTCGCGCACAAGCTCCATGACCTTTTCCTTGAAGACGAAACATCTCTCAATTGGATGGCCTAAAACGCGATGGTACTTGCAGAAGTTGGGATTATCAGCTAGATTCGCTTGGTTCGGTCGCTTTGAAGGCGGAAGCTCGATCATTTTAGAAGACAACAAATAGTCAAATATTTCTGCAACATCTTCATCGGGAAAGGGATATTTCTTATTTTGCCTTTCCTCAAGAGTTGGGCGTTGCCTCTCCATCTTGGGTGCTTCTACAGGTGATTGTCCATTTGCTGAAACTTTTCCTTTTGCAATTGGCACTTTGACAGGAGCAGCATCTATAGTCATTACCTGCTTCTTCGTATCCTTGAAAGCAGACTTGCCCCCAGTTCTGTTTCCTGGTCTTCCTGTCCCTCGTGGTGGCTCAGGTATTGGGATGTTACTTACGTTGGTCCCAACAAAGCTCAACTCCATGTCATGAGCCTTTGTTGCCAACTCCTCGAACGATCGTGGTTTGAGCCCTTCGAGAATGTATCGAATCCTCCAGAGCATGCCTTGAATGCACATGTCGATAGACGTTTCCTCTGATAGACGATCCCTACAGTTCAAGCTCAGATTCCTCCATCGTTGGATATAGTCGACGACGGGTTCTTCCTCCCATTGGCGAGTATTAGTTAGCTCAATCATGCTCACCACACGCCGTGTGCTGTAAAAACGATTCAGAAACTCTCTTTCCAATTGTTCCCAACTATCAATAGTGCCTGGCTTGAGGTCAATGTACCAGTCAAAAGCGTTTCCCTTCAGAGAGCGAACAAACTGCTTAACCATCCAATCTTCATCTGTGCCTGCATTGTTGCAAGTTTCAACGAAATGGGCCACATGTTGACGTGGATTACCCTTCCCGTCAAATTGTTGGAAGTATGGAGGCTGATATCCCACAGGCATCTTGAGGCCTTCAATTCTTCGACTGTAAGGCTTATAATATGCCGAAGATGGTGATGATTTTCCCTCGAGCTCACTCTTCACCGTTTCTTTTATTAATTCCAGCATTGCTTTTGCTGGAATAGGATCTTCAGCAACGGGCATCTGTTTTGCCGAATCATCAACATTCATGACCGCTTTTCCTTTATCAACTTGGGTGTGCGAACTCTCCTCCATAGATGTTTTCTCAGAGTCTTTACTCTCCAGCCTTTTGACAATGTAGTCCATTTGTTGCTCTCTTTCTTTCATGAAGAGCATCATAGCATCCACAGTTTTTGTAAGAGCGGCGACCTGATCTTCAAGTGAAGGAGTATCTGCCATCATCACTGGCATGACTTCGAAGCCTTTAGTTGAATCCTCTTCTGGGGAAGAATCCGACGGAGAGTCGCTTGACGAGATATTTTCAAAATTTATCTGCGGCATAGGAGACACTAGAACCTTATTGAAGGGGCTGTTACCGGCAATTGGTTGAAATGACTTAGGGGAAATTGCTCTAAGAACTCCCTCTATTTCCTCAGTCTGTTTGCAAGTTTTGGCCACAGATTGGGCATACGTCCACTTTGGAGAGCTTCCCTGGTTAAGAACATCCTTGTAAGATGGGGAAGCATTGGGAGAGATGGACCTGAGCATTTCTTCTATCTCCTCAGCCTGTTTGCGTGTTTTGGCCCTTGATTCAGCAAAGCTCCATTTTGGAGTGCAGTCTGATGGAGAATCCTCAAGAGGATTGACACTTGATGAGTTATTGCAGAAACTACCCAGATGAGTTGGTGATATAGAACCCTTGCTGAGAATGCTTCTTTCAGTAACCTCCTTGTATGATGGAGGTGACTTTGGAGAGATTGATCTTAGAATCTCTTCCGTCTCCTTATATATATCAGAAATCGGTCTGGTTTTGGTGAAGTTCCTAGAACCAGGCGATGAAAAGCTTTCAGACAACTGAGAGGAAAAAACAACTGGCTGATTATTCACAGCATCGATGGAGTTCTTCAGCATGATCATCTTTGAAGCCATCTGGATACTTAGACGTAAAGAGATGAGAGGTAGAGATTGTCCCACTGGGTGTGCCAGAAATTTGTCGACGTAAAAAGTCTCACGGTCCGTATATAAACCGGAAGCAACGTACAAATTATCGTATTGAGAAATATAGCGGGTTCAATCTCTAGTCACGAACAAAGCACATGAGTCCTCTGATTCTATACTCGTAAGATATCCGAAATATGGATGGGCTGAAGCTCTGGCAAATATCTGCTGGAGCTTTAGGGAGATATATTGATGAAGATGCTGGAGCTGCAGGGCTTGATCTTCAGAAATGGCGAAGATATCCAAGGCTGTAGAAGCTGGATCTGGAGAATCTTCTGAGGATGGACGAAGAACACCAGGGCTGTTGTAGAAGCTTGATCTGGAGAGTCTTCTGAGGATGGGCGAAGAACACCAGGGCTGTTGTAGAAGCTTGATCTGGAGAGTCTTCTGAGGATGGACGAAGAACACCAGGGCTGTTGTAGAAGCTTGGTCTTGATCTTGAATGCTTGAACTTGATCTTCAGGCTTGATCTCGATCTTCAGACTTGATCTCGATCTTCAGCCTTGATCTCGATCTTCAGACTTGATCTTGAACCTTGATCTTGTAGCCTTCGGAGATAAACCCGCAAGAGGGGCCTTCGGAGATATACCCGCTAGAGGGGCCTTCGGAGATAAACCCGCAAGAGGGGCCTTCGGAGATATACCCCTAGAAGGGCCTTCGGAGATATACCCGCAAGAGGGGCCTTCGGAGATATACCCCTAGAAGGGCCTTCGCCGCCGCACCACCCGCAGAGGGGCCTTCGCCGCCGCACCACCCTCAGAGGGGCCTTCGCCGCACCACCCACTGATGGGTCTTCAAAAATAACTAGAATCTCTTTGTAACCCAATGGGGCTTAAGAGAATAAGAGAGAAGAGAGAATTTTTTGTGTGTCCCAAATAAGGGGAAGGGACTCCCTTTATATAGGAGTTGAAGAAGCCTTGGGTGATTTCTCTTTCCGATGTGGGACAAAGAGTGTCATGGGCTTGAGGTTATATTGGGCCAACATTTGGATTGGGCCGAAATATGAATGGGCCGATATATGGGCTAGGCCCAATTCATTTTATAATTGGGTTAGGCTTATTGGGCTAGCATATGGGCTGAACCACAATTTTAAAACCCAATAATAAATGGGTTGGGCTTGATCTTTTTTATAATCTCAGGCCCGTGTATTATATTTACACTAAGATATAAGTGCAAAATATTTCACATCGTGATGTCTTATAATATAAAGACAATCAATCATATTTAGCCAATATAATATATGGTTTGGGCCAAATGACATTATTTCGACATCGATAAAATTTCAATGTCTACACCTCTGACC
>JAKZET010000223.1:0-20652 GCA_023653495.1 Melastoma candidum
TTCAATCAGAGTCTCCATGTTCTTGTGGGTACAGCAACCCAGTTTCCTGAACTTGGAATCTCTGGGTGTTATAGTTGAACTAACATGGGCAGAGACTACTGGGTTTGATCTTCATTCCACTCCTCTGATCCCACCAAAAACCACAGTGATGCCAAATTTAGACGAGATAACGAAGGAATGGATTAGGGAAAAGGTTTCAATTGTGCAAGGAAGATTGATTAATCAGAAAGTTGGAAACATGATCGTGTTGGATCTGATTTCGAAAGACGTGAATCGGCCATTGCCGAAATCCCACGCCGCGGGGGGGGAAAAGAGGAACGCGACAAGTTAAAGGGCATGGGAAAAATCAAGCAGCAGCCGGTTTTGACCAGCAGAGGCAGGCAAGCACAGGGAGCACCGAAGATGGTGGCTGTCGTTTTTATATAAAATTTTGCAAATGGTACAGCTCACACGGAAAGTGGGACAAGCCAATCATGCCGGAAGAAAATGAAAATGCCTACGTATATTCAATAACAAAAGCCCTTTCTCATTGACTTTCAACTCTTCTCTCAAAGGGTTTGTTCCCCCACCGGTTCGCTTAAGCCGGTGGGCAACAGCACCAGACAGATCCCTGCGTTCCCATGACTATGCGGATGCTGACTCGGGCTTAGCCAGTCGCCGGACACTCATCGAATGCCCGACAGCACCTACCCAGTACCCATGGAAGCTCTAGAGGGCTCAAGTGTAACCCCTACGGAGCAACAACTCTCCCATTTTGTACAATCCACAGTCACGAACGATGTGGCCCCAGCTTGGGGCACCCATCTTCGAGAGGAAGGTCGAGATTATCTATGGTTCTGAATGTCGGCAGCACCATTTTATCGACGTATAGAACTCCTTCCAGGTGGTCGCATTCATGTTGCAGTATTCTCGCCTGCCACCCAGAAAAGGGCGGTTCGTTCGGTCTTCTTCTTCAGCTTGAGGTTTATTATTACCTGCATAAGCCCAGGGTCAAAGAATAAAACAAAGGGAAGATGTGAAATGCATTTTTTTCCCTTACAAAAACAAGTGATAGCAGTAACACAGATATACCAAGAGATCGAATTCCCACCAATCTTGTGCTTTGATCTCTGACATGGGCTGGTAACTTATATACTCGCTGTTATCTTCCAACACATTTTTCTGCTACAATCTAACAAATGCCACAGTCACAACAGCAAAACCCTAAAATTGTCCTGTTAGCCTTCCACTAAGTCACTGGCGGCTATTCAAGTTAGGAGAACAGTACGCTCATAGAAAACCCAAAGACGTGAACATCCAGCAGAGTAATGCCAGTCATTCGGGTTACTGTTTAACAACACAACAGAAATTCTGCGTCATAAATTTTAGTCTCATCTGTGGATCAACGATTGAGAATTGACATGGACGATGTAGCCGAAGAGTTTCTCGAGAGGTCGGATAAGAACAAGTCCAATAGACGTGCCGGTCGCTAAACCTAATGTAGAGGCGGGGAGTTAGGATATTTTAATTTGTTTCTTAAAATAATAGATCTGAGGAAATTTATTATTAGGAGGTTTATCTTTTCTTAAAAAGAAAAAAAAAGCCATCAGGCGGGGGAAGGACATAATTGATTTTCTTGGTTGGAGACAAGGGGTTTGTTCATTGCTTGATAAGTTTTTGTTGCGGATTTGACGTAGATCAATCCGATTTCACGTTTCCACCGCGTCAGTTGGTATCAGAGCCAGTCATTGCGGAAGCGATGTCAGATAACAACAGCAGAGGCAACAACCGTCCCGTTGTCGGAGAACAGGGGATACAAGCCTTGTGGACAGTGCAACGCGGCCTCAAGGTAGAAGTTCGAGAAATTCAACGTGCGATATTGGCGATGACAGAACGTTTCGTTCGTTTGGAGGCAACTCTGAGCGGGAGGGTCGAACCGGGGCCACAGTTGAATCAGAATCACGGTCGAAGGGTTAAGGATCCTATTCCAAGGGAAATTAATGGTCGTCATCAGGAAAGCATGGATGGATCAGATTCTGAGGAAGGCTTGTGAAATTATGCTGAAGTCGAAAACCCACGGAGGGCGCCTTATGAACGTGATTTCCGTTGTAATAGGGGAGTTAATCGAGGTTATCGACGACCACACAATTATGGTAGAGAATTCAATCAAGAACGAGAGGATTATGCAAGGCGAGAGGATTTCGGACTGAGGGCTGACCTACCGACCTTTGATGGGACTCTCGACATAGAAGGTTTTATAGATTGGGTGGCTGAAGTGAACCGTTTCTTTGATTATAAGGAAGTTCCTGAGGATCGACGCGTCAAGCTGGTGGCGTTCAAGTTGACCGATGGAGCATATGCATGGTGGGAAAGAGTACAGGATGACCGACGTCAAGAAGGAAAGGCTAAAGTGTCGACATGGGAAAAGATGCAAAAACTCTTGAAACGTCTATTCTTACCAGTAGATTGGGAGCAACATTTGTTTCATCTCTATCAAACTTGTGCCCAAGGTCAGAAGAGTGTGCATGAATATACAATGGAGTTTATGCGGCTAGGAGAGCGAAATAATTTGAACGAGTCAATGGCGCAGCGGGTTTCAAGATATATGAGTGGGTTACATCGACCAATTCGAGAAAGGATTGGAGTTCAAATGATTGCTACTTTGACTGATGCCATTAACTTAGCATTGAAAGCGGAGTCAATGAGACAAGAAGAGAGATGGTAGCCCAGGAGGAAGTCTTGGTCTGGTACGGAAGAAGGAAAAATCACAAGCAGAGTAGGGGAAGAGATTGGTAAAGTCGAAAAGAAGATCCCCGAAAAAATATCCGGCAAGAAAATAATTGATTCTGAAGTAAAGAAACCAGTCAATCCTTATGCCAAACCGATTCCTGGAAAATGTTTTAAATGCAACCAACCGGGACATCGATCTAGTGATTGTCCAAGACGGAAACAGTTGGCGATTATTGAGCGAGGAGAAGAGTACTGTTCAGAGGAAGAGGGAGAAGAAGAGATTTATTGTGAACCTGAAGAATCTGAAGAAGAGCGGCAAGTTTGCGTGGTGCGAAAAATAATGCTTGCGCACAAACCAGAAGAGGAATCGCAGAGACATAGATTGTTTCGAACTAGGTGTACCATTAACGGGAGCAGGTGTGATGTGGTAATTGATGGGGAAAGTCAGGAGAATTTTATTAGTAAGTTCTTGATCGAAAAGCTACACCTCATTCCTGAAAAACATCCGCATCCTTATAACATTGCATGGATTCGAAAAGGTGGCGAGATTAGAGTGACAGAAAGGTGCGTGGTTCCTTTTTCGATTGGAAGGTATCATGATGAGATTTACTGCGATGTCGTAGATGGTCTAGTTGCTTGTGGAGTGCTCCTCGGAAGACCGTGGCAATACGACGTACATGCACATCACTTGGGGCACGAGAACATCTACAAGTTATTAAAAGATGGAGTGAGATTCACGTTAACCCCATTAAAAGAGCAACGTGACCAGCCCAACAAGAGAGATGGAAAAACTTTGGTGACGTTTGTTCATTCTTCGAGAGAGTTGGAGAGGGAGTTGAGGTCTCACAAGAAATACATGTGTTGATAGTTAAGGATGTCGTGGAGAAACCAGAAAAAAATATTGCGACCCCTGACAAAGTACGACATCTTCTGGAGGAGTTCAAAGGGATCATACCCGAGAAGTTACCAAGGGGTTTGCCACCTTTACGAGACGTCCAACATCATATAGATCTTATTCCGGGAGCAAGTTTGCCAAACTTACCACACTATAGAATGAACCCGAAGGAGAATGAGATTCTTCGTGCACAAGTGGAGGAGTTATTACAAAAGGGTTATATCCAAGAAAGTATGAGTCCGTGTGTAGTTCCAGCCTTGTTATTCCCGAAGAAGGATGGCTCTTGGCGAATGTGTGTCGACAGTCGAGCCATTAATAAAATTACCATCGAGTACAAATTTCCGATTCCAAGGTTGGATGACATGTTGGACCAATTGAGTGGCTCCACTATATTTTCAAAAATTGATTTACGCAGCGGTTATCATCAGATTCGGATTAGACCTGGAGATGAGTGGAAGACTGCATTTAAAATGCGCGAAGGCTTATTCGAGTGGTTGGTTATGTCATTCGGCTTATCGAATGCACCTAGTACTTTCATGCGACTCATGAATCAGGTACTTCGGCCTTTCATTGGAAAATTCGTTGTGGTGTATTTCGACGATATTCTTATCTACAACAGGGCAGAGGGCGAACACTTGGAGCATTTACGAGAGGTCCTGGCAGTCTTACAGCAAAATAAATTATTTGTCAACTTGAAGAAGTGTGTTTTCATGACCGAGAAGTTGTTGTTCCTTGGTTTTATTGTGGGAAGAGAAGGAGTTCAAGTTGATGAAGAGAAGATCCGGGTGATTCGTGAGTGGCCGACACCACAGACAGTTCGCGATGTGAGGAGCTTCCATGGCTTTGCTACTTTTTATAGGCGTTTTATTCGAAATTTCAGCACCATAACCGCCCCGATCACGGAATGTTTAAAGAAAGGAAAGTTTCAATGGGGGGAAGAAGCAGAGAGGAGTTTTGCGGAGATTAAGGGGAAGCTATGTTCAGCCCCCGTTCTTGCGTTGCCCGATTTTAATAAACTCTTCGAAGTTGAGTGCGACGCTAGCGGCGTTGGAATCGGTGCAGTTATTTCACAGGAGAAACAACCTATTGCCTTCTATAGTGAGAAGTTGAGCGAGGCAAGGAAGAAGTGGTCCACTTATGATAAAGAATTTTATGCAGTTGTGCGTGCCTTAAAGCAATGGGAACATTACTTAGTGGGGAAGGAGTTCATTTTATATTCTGATCACGAGTCTCTAAAATACTTGAGCAGCCAACGAAGAATCAGCAACGCAATGCATGCTCCGTGGTGTGCATATCTCCAAAAGTTTCCTTACAAGCTGGTGCATAAGTCAGGTTCGTTGAACCGGGTAGCCGATGCTTTGAGTCGGAGGGCGGCATTACTAACTACTCTCAGAAGTGAAGTAGTAGGTCTTGAATATTTGAAAGAATGTTATGCCGAAGATGAAGATTTTGGAGAGGTTTGGCAAAAATTGCATCAAGGTCTTCCTATTAATGAGTACCACATTACTGAGGGGTATCTGATGAAAGGAAACCAGCTTTGCATTCCTCGAGTATCTTTGCGGGAGAAGTTAATTCGAGATTTACACGGGGGTGGACTGGCCGGACATCTCGGACGAGAAAAGACGACATCGGCTGTTGCAGAAAGGTATTTTTGGCCCCGTTTAAGGCGAGATGTGGGAAAGCTGGTACAACGATGTTACATTTGCCAAACATCGAAGGGACAAACTCAAAATACCGGTTTATATACCCCTCTTCCTGTTCCGGAGAATATTTGGGAAGATTTGTCCATGGACTTCGTCCTCGGGATGCCGCGTACTCAGCGTGGGACTGATTAAGTGTTTGTTGTGGTGGATAGATTTTCAAAAATGGCTCATTTTATAGCGTGTAAGAAGACCTCAGACGCTACACATGTCGCCCGATTGTTCTTTAAGGAGGTCGTACACCTACATGGGGGGCCAAAGACGATCACTTCAGATCGAGATACCAGGTTTCTTGGTCATTTTTGGAGGAGTTTATGGTGTCTATTTGGATCATCTTTGCGTTATAGTAGTACCGCGCATCCTCAAACGGACGGCCAAACTGAAGTTGTCAATCGGACTTTGGGAAATCTGATTCGAAGCATTTGTGGAGCATATCCCAAGTTGTGGGACTTTGCTTTAGCTCAAGCTGAATTTGCCTACAATAATGATGTCCACTCTTCTACGGGGAGGTCTCCTTTCTCGATCGTCTATTTGAAGCCTCCAAATCACGTATTGGATTTGTGCACATTGCCAAGTTCCACTAAAAGAAGCGTTGCTGCACAAAATTTGGCAACACAGGTGCAATCCACTATTAGTGAAGTGAAGACGAAATTGGAGTCGAATGCTCGATATAAAGAAGTTGCGGATAAACATCGGCGAAAAAAAGTGTTTGAAGAAGGCGAGGAGGTAATGATTTTTCTGCGAAAGGAACGAATTCCTGCGGGTCAGTATAACAAGCTACGACAGAAAAAAGAATATCACTTTTTAGGATCTTCGAGAAATATCTACATATATAGAAATATCTACTATAGAAATATCTACATATATAGAGATGGATCGACTTTCCGTTTCAGGCATCTGCTTCTGCTTCGCTTCCAATCTATTTTCAAATAATTCAATATTTATCGAAATGCAACCATTTCCTCTGCATCAGCCCGATTTCTGATACTACGGAGTGAAACAAGGGATCTAAAGAAAAGAAAGGTGAGGCTATACTCTATTAGTAACAAGTAAATCCTTTGTATGGAATGTACCATTTTGGGGTAGATAAGGCCCAATTGCAAAGTCTGAGACGACCCAGAAAGCACTTGATTATGATTAAGCTTGCTTGGGTACTGAGCATTTAACTTGTAAGAACGAAATTCCCTCCAACTAATCAATTAAGCGTTTCAATTTTGAAAACTTGAATTCAACCCAATCCGGTCAATCTTGTCTTACATGAACGCATTCATAGATATAGATACTTTCCTTTTTACTTTATAGATTTTTTAACATAAGCATGAAGATCGATTTTTTTTTTCTATAGGTATATATGGAGCCTTTTTGTTCGTTTGATTCTTGCTCGAGCCGGATGATAAAAAATTATCATGTCCCGTTCAAAATTGTTAGGAGGATCAACGATAATGCTTATATTGTCGACCTCCCGAAGTCTATGAACATCTCATCGACATTCAATGTTGCCGACATATACCCGTTTTATCGGGATGACCAACCACTTTACTTTGATGGTAACTCGGGGACGAGTTTTCCTCCAGAGGGAGGCACTGACGTGGACGATGTAGCCGAAGAGTTTCTCGAGAGGTCGGATAAGAACAAGTCCAATAGACGTGCTGGTCGCTAAACCTAATGTGGAGGCGGGGAGTTAGGATATTTTAATTTGTTTCTTAAAATAATAGATCTGAGGATATTTATTATTAGGGGGTTTATCTTTTCTTGAAAAGAAAAAAAAAGCCATCAGGCGGGGGAAGGACATAATTGATTTTCTTGGTTGGAGACAAGGGGTTTGTTCGTTGCTTGATAAGTTTTTGTTGCGGATTTGACGTAGATCAATCCGATTTCACGTTTCCACCGCGTCAAGAATACAGGCCCAAAAGGCAGGAAATTCAATAAGAATGTGACACGTAAACACACCAGGCGAAGGCTTCAGTCATCAAGCAACGGGGTTACCAAACGATGGGCAATAAGGGTCCACAAAGCGACAATCAACTGGACGAATGAGAAAACTCTACGGCGAAGGCCAATGGACGATACGAACGATCAATGGCTATTAAGAAAGAGTCCAGATAATCTTAGGATTATTATCAAATTTGATCACAAAAAAAGATATTCCATGAAAAACAAAGGAAGCGTAATATATATATGTAATATTTTATTACCGTATAAACATAGATTTAGTTTAGTATAAATATGATATACAAACAACTCTTTGCGAACATATTGCCATTTTTATTTTCAAGCATTTCTCATGTGTTCCTGCTTCAGTGTACCACACATATTCAACGATCCTTCGAGCACCAGTTGCTCGTAGTGCCAGAAATTTCCGACCGATTTAAATTCGGCTAGTCCGCGATCACTTTTGAAGCTGACCGATAGCAAAACACAGCAAAAACAACAACGATCAGAGTAGGCGGGACCGACCTGTAACGGCACGCCAATTTGGGGAGTGGCGAGCCCGACTCCAGGAGCCCGGCACATGGCCTTGACCATGTCGTCGACAATCTTCTGAATCCTTTTCGAACCGATTTCCTTGGGGTCGACTTCACGCGGGGCTTCATGAGGACAGGGGTCTCCGGCTTTGACAATGTCCGGCAACTCGGTCTTCGCATTCTCGTCCCCGAGCCCGAGGAACCACCCTGCCCTGGTGGTCTTGGAAGAAAAAGAGGCGTGGATCCGGCGGATAATGCTAGGGAACAGTGGAGATCGGGTGCGGAGGGTGGGCCGGCGAGGGGCAGCGGGACCGACGGCGGCGGCGGGAAGGAATAAGATGCGAAGCGACTGCGCTCTAAAGAGCGACTCCATTTGACAGAGCATCTTTTTAGGGGGAGGAGAGGGCAACGACCTCAGCCGAAAACTCAGCGGTCCCATAATGGGCCTGTTCATAGGCCCAATAATGGGGAAACTGGGCCAAAATAATGGCCGGGCTTCTCCATTTCTTATGCGTCGGCCATGGGAAGAGCGACTGTGGGATTCGTGGTTTGTGACTTTGGGTTGGTGGGGCGGTGGGGATTAGGGTTTTTTCTTGGTTTTGGTTCGCGGGGGGAGTGGAGGAGGAGAGTCGTGTGGGGGATTACGTAAGCAGATGGAGGAGGTGACGGAAGCAATGAACAACGTTAACATCTCCGAAACGAACCAGAAGAAGAACCGTATCCAGGTTTCCAACACCAAGAAGCCCCTCTTCTTCTATGTCAATCTCGCCAAGGTGGATCCCCTTTTCCTCCCCCCTACCCCCACTTGTCTCTCCCCACGCGTGTTTTTCCTTCTTTCCTTTTGTTCTATGTTGTTGGTTTCCGACGTGTCACGTTTTATGTGGGGTTTTTTTTTTAATCTGGTGCAGAGGTACATGCAGCAGCACGAGGAGGTGGAGCTTTCGGCTCTCGGGATGGGTACAAAATTCGCTCTTTGCTTCTCACTTAGATTTGATGGTTAGAAGTTGTGGCGGTTACCTGTAATGTTGTGGATTTACTTATGCCGGATTAGTATTCACTTTCGGTAGCTGTTGCTGGTGCTTAAAGATCGTGCATTTGATTTGAAGACGTGATTGTGGGTTATCATCTTTGATATGGGATTCAGTTAAGAGTTTGCTGATTTTTTATTTGTGGGTTTCCTTTCTAATGAGGCGCTTAATATGGGAAATGAGTGGATTAAGTTGTCCTGGAATTCAGATCTTCTTGGGTTAAGTTCAAATGTTTAACTGTAGGTTAGGAGATTGAGCAAATTAACACTACATGAAAGGGTCTTTGTTCGTTCTTCAATGTAGAAGTTGAGGCTTACGAGGAGCTTTTGTCAGATGATGTGCTCTGCTAATGGATCTGTTGAGGGATTACATTGATGTCAAATATGGATTTTTTTTCTCAATTCTTGTGCCCCATGATGTGGTGGCTATTGTTGCTCCATGTTGTAGTTCAGCAGCTATAGCACACAATTTTTCGGAGTAGAACTTTTGTTGCTTCGCTGCATCTTCAATATTAAGATTATGTATTGCTTTGTTATAATTGTGATAATCGGGTGCCTTCCGTCCAATGTTTATTTATTCTTGTTCTTGATAGCTTACAGTGTTATTCCTTTTCAGCAATTGCGACGGTGGTCACGGTTGCAGAAATCCTGAAGAACAATGGGTTGGCTGTTGAGAAAAGTAAGACTAATATTCATTTTCATTCCTTGTATGATGAGAACATTTGGAGTTAATCTTGTATGATGGTCTAAACTTTCCATTGGCAGAAATCATGACATCCACTGTAGACATCAAGGATGATGCTAGGGGGAGACCAGTTCAGAAGGCCAAGGTAGGCTGATACTTATCTTTCTGGTTTTCAAGTTACAAGAGCATTATTTAGCCATCGAATCCTTTTGGCGACTATCATTACCAAATATGTCCATCTGATCTCTTTTTCTACCACATCATTTGAAACAATCAGACCTGTGTGTTTTCTGATTCATACCGAAGGCTTCGTACCCACCGCTAATGTGTTCCATGCATATATTTTGTTTCAGATAGAGATAGTCCTTGGTAAGACTGAAAACTTTGACGAATTGATGGCCGCTGCAACAGAAGAGAGGGAAATAGCAGACGGCGAGGAGCAGAGCTGAGCATGTCCAGTTAGCCCTCATAGGCTTTGGATTGGGTTTGTTGAATATGCTAGTCGATCGGCTAGTGGGTGCCTTAGTTTATGGACAATTTTCATGCAGAAAATGAGTTCCGAATGCCTGCAGTAGTTGTGATTTCCTTCCGTGGATCGGGGTCACTGCCGTGAGGAGCAGTCTGTTTTGTTGCTTAGGTTCTATTCAATTAATGTATTCACTAATCTTAAAAGATTGCTGTAGATATTTGTTGGTGCTTCAGGTCATATTTTGTCTCTCTTTTTCATCCGACGGTTAAAGCTTTTACTGGGGGCCGAACTCGTGGGTTTGGGTCTCAGGCCGAAAGACGAAGTTAATTAATTCACGAGGGTTCAGATTTTTTCGTGGTGACATTGTAATAATAATAGCAGGTGGCGGATAATATAATACTCCGAATTGGGTAATCGTAGGTTGTCTTCCGTCGGCCAAATACTGTCCGAAACAATATCTCGTCGGAACACACAGTTGCGACTCATCGGCGTTGTGGGGAGGTTTGCGAATCCCATCAGAGTCGGGAAAACACGCAAAGTTCAGGCCTTGTTTTGTCATCAGTCAAATCGGGAAAGGAAGTTGTTGAGTTTGATCTGATCTATACTAACTGCAATCGCATGAGGAAGCAGATGATCCAAATAACGGCGGTGTCAGTGAAGCCCTTGTTCAGCAGTCTGGTGGTCATCCTGTTCCTCCTCATCGCCATCTCCGTGCTATCGCCTCGTTCCTTCTTCTCCCACATCGACCTCCCATCAGCTCCCTCGTTCGTATCGGCGGTCTTTGGTCTCCCGTTCTGAGTTTTTCCTTCGTGCTCTAAGTTGGGGTTACGGATTTGTTGGGATATTGCAGGCGCAACGTGGAGATCTGGAGGCTTCGGAGGAAAGTCGAATGGCGGCCCTGCAATTGGTGGACTCAACACCACCTTGCACCTCGTAAGCCCTCTCCTCCTCCTCCTCTCGGATTTCTGAATGAATGTTTTCTTTTACCTTCATTAGAGGGGTTTATTTTGTGGCGGGCGTGTGCTTTGCTATTGGTTCAGTCAGATGTTTGAATTGGGATTATCTGCTGTTTCTCGTTAAAATCTGTTAAGAGAATTCGGTGTTCTGAGTCTGGTTTCTGGTTTCGAAATTGGCGGTTCATTTCAGACTGTTGCATTGGTTTTTGTTGAATTGCTGCAGCTCTGCCCGAGGAGATCAATGGGTATATTCAAATCAATTGCTATGGTGGACTCAATCAGATGAGGAGAGATGTGAGGACTTCTGTTCTTCTCCCCTGACTAGAAGTAGTCCTTTGCATCTAGGAAAAAGTGATCGAGGGTTAAATATATGGTGCAGCTTTGTGATGGTGTGGGCATTGCCCGTCTCCTGAATGCGACTCTTGTCTTGCCAAAGTTTGAAGCTGCTGCCTACTGGAATGAATCTAGGTATGATTGCACTTCATGTTATCTTTATAAAATTAGTCAGAATACTTTGTAGCATGCGACACCTCAATAGATCGGAGTAATTTTTATTTTGCGTTCTCGTTTAGGTGAAGGAAGTATGACTGCTTTACTGGTCTACCAATAGTCGAGACCCAATCAGGGGGAACAAATCTGTTGTAGAGTTAGTTGATGCTGACTGCACATCTAACACAATTCCCCTTACCAATACAGTGGCTTTGCCGATGTGTTTGATGTTGATTATTTTGTTCAACAAATGGCTGGCTTCGTACAAATTGCCAAGGACTTACCAGCAGAGATAGCGTCAAAAGAGCCATTTCATGTAGACTGTAGCAAGAGAAAAGAACAATTCGATTACCTTGAGACTGTGCTCCCACAACTGCTGGAGCACCGGTACATCTCCTTCACGCCGGCGATGAGCCAAAGAAAGGACAGGTAGTCTTCCTCTGGACAATTCTCTCAGTTCTTTTTAACGACAACCGGTAACGTCTGCGTTAATTTCCAGGTACCCGGAGTATGCAAAAGCAGCCCTTTGCCAAGCTTGTTACAATGCATTACGCCTCACCCGGTCTCTCGAAGAGAAAGCTTCTCAATTGATGCAGGCCATACCCAAACCATTTATGTCACTTCACCTTAGATTTGAACCTGACATGGTTGCTTACAGCCAGTGCGAGTACTTGGGTCTATCAGAGTCCTCGTTGAAAGCCATTGAGGCTGCACGGGGAGACAAAAAACCATGGACTGGTGAGCTTGCTACGATATGGAGAAAGCGAGGGAAATGCCCACTCACCCCAAATGAAACTGCTTTGGTGCTAAGATCACTTCACATACCTACCAGCACCAACATCTATCTAGCAGCTGGGGATGGGGTGATGGAGATCAAAGGCTTGACTTCAATTTACAACAATGTCTTCACCAAATCTATGCTTCTCAGCGGGTTGGATTTTGTTAACATGCACGGTAACACGAAGGCTGCCTTAGATTACTATGTTTCTATAAATAGCGACTCGTACATGGCAACATACTTTGGGAATATGGACAAGATGGTCTCGGCAATGCGAGCTCTGAAGGGTTTTTACAAGACACTCTTCTTGAACAGAAAGGCCCTGGCGGAATTCACTTTCAAGGGGTTAAAAGGTGAGGAACTGATGCAAGCCCTCTGGAAAGCTCATCGGGACAATTTTGTAATGGGAGTTGGCTCTGCCCTCCCGGACTGCTTCTGTGAGTTGAAATTGTGACGAGTAGTGCATTATCTTTTAGTTCACTTCGTGGTCAACTAAGCACCAGGTTTTCACCACCCGGTTGAAATAATCTGTGGAAGCACAATGGGTAATCTGTACAGAAAGCAGCATAAAAAGTACACAAACAACTCCACAAAGGATACAACTATTGTTTCAGAACATGAACCCATATGTCCTCTTCGCCCGAATTCCTCAATATGATTACAGCCAAAGGTGGAGAACCTAACATGATGAAAGGGGTTGGAGGTCCTCGAGTTGATGCAGCTCAAATCTAAGGATCCGGGAACCAAGATATTTCAATCCGACACCCAACAGCAATAGTGCCGGATAAGTTCAGAACTCCGTCGGAGGTTTTAGCCGCACCAGCCTCTTGATTCTGTCCTTATCGGTGTTCTCCAAGTAACCCTAGTAAAAACAAAATGAACACAAGCAAACCCGTCCACTGTTAGACAAATTGTTGCCAGTTTATCTGCCAAAAAGGAAATGTTGATCTCTCGATGTTATTACTAGCAGACACAATTACAGGAAAAATAGCAAGCCAGTCAAAACAATAATGGCCAGTTCGAAGAGCCAATAGATAAATATTGGCCATGAGGGGAGAATATCATTTTACATACCTTCCAAACAATTTCGTCGAGGCATAAGCATATCCTACCATACTTATCCAGGAAAAGACGCTCAGTTGGGGACTTCCCACAGATATCTTTGACAGCAGAGGTTATGACAAAGATCACTTCTGCTACTACAGGAAGCCAAGGGGGGAAACCAGATCAGAAGAAAGAAAGCATTAATATAACACATCAGGGTGCCAATAAATGATATCACAACTATCCAATAGTAAAAACAATGCGTGACAATCCAATACAGAAGTAATCAAACATCATTATCTTGTAGCAATAACGACCATCGCAGGAATTGCTGGTTTGAATATTCACAGTTGCTTAAGATCTCAATGGCATGTGTGAATCCAAAACAAGGAGAGCCTGGGAATTAGATCAAGGCAACGGTGGCACTGCTCGATATCTATACTTCATCCCAGGCAGACAAGATGAAGACTGAGCAGAGTACTCACAGGCTAGCTCGTCATATTCATCCTTCCCCACAGCGAAGATGCTCACATCGCCGAGCACCGTGTACACAATGTACACTGACCTGAGTAAGAGCAAGCCGGTGAGAGAACAATGGACCCCCTTTTTCGTGAATGGGTAGCCAGAATTCACTCGTTCGTTCATTCAAATATCATTCCCGACGTTTCGGTATTCCTAACATCTAGAAGAGAGGGAGGTGAGGTTTACTTGTGGCAGGCGACGAGGAGCTCTTCGTTTTTGGTACCCCGGAGGTTATCAGCGCCGAGCTTGACCAGGAACGATCGCCAATGAAGGCGCTCCTCCGCCGGGACTCCATTAAACCTTGAAAATCGAAACAAAGCACAGGCATGTCGCTCCCATATAATCCAAGAAAACAGCACAAGACGAGCAGCAATCGAATCACACGACTCTCCCATCTCCAACACACCCCCCGCATCCTCACAAACTAGGAAAATCGATCCGGAAATCGGAAGTACCGTTCGATCAGGATGTTTCCTTCGGAATTCGCGAAGAGAACCGCAAGAATCATCCTTTTCCCTCCGCAGCACTCTCCCGCTGGTCGTTTTCCTCTTCCTCCTCCACGGTCAGCTCCCAGATCACGATTGGGTTTTGGGCCATAAGTCCATCAAACTGAAATGGGCTCATCCCGAAAAGCCCAAACAATAAAAAAAGATGGGGAAGACGACAACTACAATCCTTCCCTCCCTCCCAAGCGTCCGAGGTTTTCTCCGACAAGTGGTCCCTAAATCATTATCACGGCGATTTGAGTTGGTGATTATGTTGCGGAAGCGGACCCTTTAGTTTGTATGACGCGGTCTCCGAATTTTTCATACCGTACGTACATCGGTGGTTTCGCGGACTCCAATCGTATAACATACACTCGATTTTAACACGAGTAACTACGTACGATAATTTAAATACCAAATCTTCTCGAAATAAATCCAAGAGACTTTAATACTTGCACCAACTTCAAATTGGTTTATGCTGCTGATAATGTTGTTACTCACCATGGAGCACCGGGGACGGAGTAAAGTATTTAAAAACTCTTAGTAGAAAAATAACGGGGGATACATCCCAATTTTGGCAATTAAGAAAATGTTGACATGGCAATTAATTTTGGGCCTGGGTTTAGAACAGAAACCCAGTAATCCTCAAGTCACACTCCGAGTCGGCCCAAGATATAGTCGTCTAGGCCGACTCACGATGAAGTCGATTAGACCGACCCATGACGAAGTCGACTAGGTCGATTTAGGACGAAGTCGACTAGGTCGACTTATGAACGGGGTCGACTAGGTCGACTCGCAACGAAGAAGTACGGATTAAAGTCAATCGAGATGACTCAACAGTAGCTAGGTCTACTAGTAGGGTCAAGTCGACGGAATCCTGGATAAGTCGACCAAGTCGATCGTAGTCCGTACAGATCAGTCAAGTCGACGAGGTTGAAATAAATTTATTCGTTTTCAATCACGTTTGTTAAAGATCGTAACTGATTTTAAATATCCAGTAACGTGATCCCATATATCAAGGGGGTTGTTGAGACACTCCCACGACATTAGGGATCACGATCTATAACACGATCTGCAAAACGATCTATCTGTTACGCGTTAATCACGTACAAGTCCTCTATAAATAGCAAAGGAATTTTTCAAGACAGGACACGACCATACACAGCCAAAAACTCTGAAGTCTGTTCGTCAAAACTTAGGATTTAGGTACCTTGACCCGGTTTATAGGTCAACTCCCCTTCCACCGGCAGAGTGAGCTCGTAGGGCCTTTGCCGTCAAATCCCGCCAGCGACACCACCGACGGAGCGAGCTCGTAGGGCCTTCGTCACAGTTTCCCGCCAGCGACCACCACCGACGGAGCGAGCTTCCAAGGCCTTCGTCACAAGTTCTCCGCCGCCACAGATTCCCACATCGTTGTCACCCTTTGCACTTTTTTCATTTTTTAATGGCTGTAAGCCCTTTCTCTTAACTCGTTAAGATTGTAAGACTTGCATTTTATTTTAATAAAAATTGTGCATCTTCTTACTGGCGACCACAATTCAACTCCTGTGAGTCCTTTGCCAAATATTTCCGACGTGATCCGTTCCGAGCGCGAACACGTTTTTGGCGACCACAGTGGGAGGACATGCCGAGAAATACTCGAAGTACTACTGCCCATGAAACTCACAATCCCCTAGATGGGGAAAACCAGTCAGAACTTCCTCCGGGAATGAGCTTGCAAGCGCCGGCCCTAGGAGGCCAGGCAGCTGCAAACCAGTCAGAACTTCCTCCGGGAATGGACTTGCCAGCGCCGGCCCTAGGAGGCCAGGCAGCTACAAACCAGTCCACCTTTGATTCACATACCCCGTCCGAATTTATTTCAAGACTGGAGTTCCACAAGGAACTGGGGGATGTGCGTCAGGAGTTGACCGATATGAAGGGTATTCTAATGGATGTCCAAACTCTAATAGGGCGTCTTTCTAGCCCGAGAAACGAGGAAAGAGTAAGACGTCATATGAGAGAAACCCCCTTTAGGGAGTCTACGTTCATGACAGACGCTCGACGGACTGCTCAAGGGCCACGTAACGTGACTTTTGAGCAATCTGAGATAAGGACAAACGCTCTTTTCGAACCCGGGAATCTGGTTCCCCCTGGTCGACCCTCTTCTTCACGTAATCGACCAACGAATACGTATTGGAATGAAGCAGAGGACTTTCAAGAGGAAACAGATCGAGGGGAGGATTTTATTCCGTCTCATCACCCTGGAAAAGAACCTGTAATCGACGCGACTGGAGACCCCTATGAGCTTGGATCCCGAGGTGGAAACTTTCGGGAGGAGCCTTCTTTCTACATGAGGAATCCAGCGAATCAGGCAATGGGGGAAAGATCTCCGTACAGCCCGATAAGGTCGACTCGACCTCCAGCGCAGGCCCTAGTAGGCGGTGTGCCCCCAGACTTGAGGGAGGCCATAACTCAGGTTATAGAGCAAGTCGTCCCCGGAATAGCTCGGCGAGACGATGCCTGTTTGTACAGGTCTCCCTATCCTGCATATGTCGACAGGGATTTCCCTCTACCTAGAGGTTATAAGGTCCCCGACTTTACTCGCTTTTCGGGTGAAGACGAAATGACCCCACTCGAGCATGTCGCTCGCTTCACTCACCAACTTGGTGAGGCGGCTGGGAACGACTTTTGAAAACTGAAGCTCTTCCCTAACTCGTTAACGGGAGATGCCTTTACGTGGTATGCGAGTTTGCCGCCAGGGTCAATAGCCTCGTGGACTCAGATGCAGTCTATGTTCGTTAAGACCTTTGCTCGACTGGACACCCCCATGTCGATGGTTGAGGTAATGCGCCTTAAGCAGGCTAACGGAGAACACCCAGGGCAGTTTCTAATGAAACTCAGGAAGGCCCTACTACGGTGTAGCCCCCCCGTACCGGAGAAGGATCAATTACTTCTCGCATTAAATGCATTGACTATCCCGTTCCGGAAAAAGCTGCAGGGCGAGCGCTTTGCTGACCTGTATGACTGAGCAAGGAGGGCTACTGAGTATTATCAGCTCCTTACAGAGGAAGCCCAGCTGACTCGAGCCTACCAAGTCGACACTTATGAAGTCGACGTGGCGGAATTTGTCAAGGGGGAGTCGACTATATGCGATCTCCTGATTAAGAAGAATTCCAAAGCTAAGGCATCCCAAAAGAATGCCGAGGAAAGAAAATATTCTTTCGACACGGATAAAGTCGACGCTATATTCGACTGGCTTTATCAAAGGAAAAGGATTAGGCTTAAGCCCGGCCATCGAGTTCCCCAGACAGAGAGGGAAAAGAATATGAATTACTGCAAGTGGCATGGGTCTTTCACTCATGCTACCAAGGACTGTTTGTCCTTTAGAAATATCATCCAGGATTTAATAGAGTCTAAAGAGCTCCGTTTTCCCGAGGTCGACGAAGTCGCCGTGGTGGATAATAATCCATTCGGGGATGAAGTCGCTATTCATACGTTTGACATATTTGACGCTGAGGTTAATCTCTTAGAAGTTATTAACGACTCTGCTGTACCCTCGCAGGACGTACAAGCAACCGGCGAGACTTTGGTGGCTAATGGCCTCATGAAGCGATTGGCTGAGCGTGGGGTCTTCATTCTGCCCAAAGGAAGGGAGAAGTGGCTATGCCACTGGCACTTGAACGACACTCACACTACGGATCGGTGCCACACGTTCAAGAAGTACCTGCTGGACAACAAGACAGAGGAGTGGTACGACTTGACCCCGTTCGAGGAAGCAGCAATGTCGCTGAACACTCCCCAAGGATCTTCTCACGCCCTCAAAAGCCCTCATAGCGCAGATCGCCGATTAACCTTGCGAGGAGGAAGAGGAGGCCCCCAGGTCACAAGGGGAATGGAGAGGCAGTCGCCTGGGGAACAGAACGCCCGGCACGACGACTGGAGTTCATAGACTCGTCTGGCCAAAGGGTCATCAAACAGGGGTACACTAGAACTACCCCTGTCAAGGAGATCAGGCCGGTAGAGGAACATAAGGGAGCGGACCAACCTCAGCAGGCCATGAATCGCAGGCCCCGCTACGCGTCGCAGACAGTTGATCCTCAGGAACTGCGGAGGGGGCCACCCATCGCCCAATTCCTGGACGAAAAGCTGCTGTGCCAAAAGTGCAAGCTGATCGCTCACAACCGCATACTCATCACCCAGCTCTGCACAGCATGCTGCGTTAGCTACTTCTTGCGGCTCGTCGACTTATCCGCGAAAGGGGAGATGCTGGTGAAGGCAGTCCGTCCTGAGGGTTCAGGTAACTCGAACCCTAACAAGCCCTCTTCGAATAGGCCAGCAGATAACCCTGTGCAGGTAGGATATGACCCAGCCGACGGAAGGTTTGTGGAGGTAAGTCGACTTCCTTTTGGTTCTAAGAAACCAAGGTTTGTCAAAGCGCTTAACCCTTCGTCTCAATGGCAGAAGGCGGAAAGGAAGGTTACGCTTCCCGTAAGGGCTCAAAAAAGAAAAGAAAGGCGTCTAAGTCACGCCCAGAAGAAGCCAAGAATGACCCCTGTGATGCCACCCGTTGGCGGGAACCACGCCACAGGGAAACAAGTCGCAGTATCCGAGCGGGTCGAGTCTACTGACTACTCGGAAGACCCAGGCTCGAGCTTCGACTACACTCCTCTACGAGGAGATAAGCCCTGCGACTTCAATACAGAGCAAGGGCCCCTCGTGAGCTGTAACGCTCTTACCCTCCCTGCGGAGTTCGCCTGCAATAACAAGTCGGAGGCACCTGAAGGTAAAACTCTCGACTCTAAAGTCACTACATTTCCTTCTGGCTTCCCTCTGCACTGGTTGAGGAAATCATCAGATCGCATGAAACAGCATATGCATTCGCTGTACATCTCAGACACCTTTGATGGTGTCTTAGTGGGCCGAGTCTTAATAGACAATGGCGCCACTGTCAATGTTCTTCCCCTTGCCAAATTTAGGTTACTTGGATACAAGCCTAGCGAGTTGGTGCGAACCGACGTAGCTGTAAGTGGCTTTAATGGGAGAAAATCCGAGTGCCTGGGCATATGCTCCGTGCGCCTAGGCGTCGGGAGACATGAGCAGGAAACCGCTTTCTTTGTAATCGATATAGCCCCTTCATTCAATGCGCTTTTAGGACGCGATTGGCTTCATAAGGCCACCGCGATTCCATCTACTTTGCATAGGGAGTTAATCTTATGGCTCGACTCCGAAATAGAAATCGTTAAGGCTGATGAATACTCCTGTTGTGACAAGGGTATTTTGCGTACAGAGACATGTAAGACAATCAAGGACCTTACTCTGGACCAGCGCTACAAGCTGGGAGACCCCACAGTCGGACCCTTAGGTGAACCTTCTGGGAAGTTCGACTTCATCGTAAGCTATGGCACCTCTCACCCCAAGCCTGACGAAGGACCGATTGTGCCAATAGGATGGGGGCCCGACTTCACAGACAAAGACATAGACGAGGTCCTGCAGGAGGTAGTCACGACCAAGGATGGAGCCGAGACGAACAACAGCCCAAGCGGCAACAAGGGAGAAGCGCCTAAGAGCCAAGAGAGCACTGCGACGGAGTTGGAGCCCGATAGACTCCTACACGAAGGGATGTATGGACAGTGAGGAGAAAGGCCATGCAGTCGCTGATATCCTAAAGCGACTTCGGAAGCATGTTAGGATGTCTAGGAAAGTAGGATGCCAAATAGGCAACATCAATTTCGAAGCTAGGTCATGTAACAACGTTGACACCGATTTAGGTGGTGTCCAGAGTCGTGAGTCACTGATGATGCCATGTAACTCACTCGTAGGCGTCAATTTAGGCGAGGCATCAAGCCCTCGAATTGTTTTCATCAGTTCCTCAATGAATAAAGAACTTTTCAATTCTATCAAAGCTACTCTAGAAGAGTTTAAAGACTTGTGGAACACAAGTTACCAATCAAAACGGGATTTAAACCAGTCCAACAGGCGCCGAGGAGAATGACTCATGAAGTCACTCAAGCAGTATTCGAGGAAGTCAAGAAGCTCTTTAAAGCTGGATATATAAGGACATCGAGGTACACCGAATGGATATCCAGTATAGTTCCTGTCATTAAGAAGAATGGTAAGATTAGAGTTTGCATCGACTTCAGAGACTTGAACCGTGCCACTCCAAAGGATGAGTACCCCATGCCTATCGCAGACGACTTAGTCGACAAGACTGCAGGGCACCAAATTATGTCCTTCATGGATGGTTTCTCAGGATATAACCAAATCTTCCTAGCTGAGGAGGATATCCATAAAACTGCGTTCATGTGCCCCTTAGGCATTTTCGAATGGGTAGTCATGCCATTCGGACTCAAAAACGTTGGGGCAACCTACCAACGAGCCATGAACGCTATATTTGATGCCTCGATTAACAAAACAGTCGAAGTATACATAGACGATATAGTGGTCAAGTC
>JAKZET010000225.1:0-26180 GCA_023653495.1 Melastoma candidum
ACACCCTTTGCTAGCTTGATGCAAACCAATTGAATGAAATGGTTTCTTTCTGCTTGAAGCAAAGAACCATCAGTTGGACAGGCCTTGTTTCATAACTGTTCAAGGAGATTAGAAATAAATGCTGTAATTCACAATCCTTTTTTTTTTCTGACCAAAATGCAGAATAATGTTCTTTAGGATTTATGTGGCTTCTTTTTGGTGCATGCTCTGGCTTATTTGGACTCTCGCTTCTTCTGTTTCCATTGTTTTCTTTTTTTTTTGGGGGGGGGGGGGGGGGACTTAAGATTTTAGTAATTATCCTGCTAGCAAGTTGTTCGTCAGTCCATCGATATTAACTGGACAGTCTGCTGCTTCTGTAGTTTGTAAGATATTGGGATTAGAAATTGGCAAACAATGCATTATCGTTGGCACACTGTTCAAGCATATGAAGCTTAAGCCTATGATTCTTGAGGAGTACTCAAAAGAGGTAAGGGTGACCTCTTGCCTGATTTTTTGTACCTAAATTATGCTTGATTTGATCATTAAAATTAAATGTCCAAAATAAATGGATGTTGAAAACCACAGAGATCTGCTGTGCCATTTGTGAAGCCTCACAATTTCATGCATCCGGATGACTCTCTAGTGCTTGAAGATGACAGTGGGAGAGTTAACCTTGGGGGTGCTCTCCTGTTACCTTCTGCTTATGTAACAGGTATACAACTGGGGAATTAACTTGAGTGATAAAATTCATGCAAGTGCATCATCACCATTAATCATAACAAAAAACATTCAGGAAGTTTCTTTTCGAGAGAAGCCCGGTACTCTTCATCTCCTTTTTACTTTGTAAACATTTCAAAGATTAACACGTGAAGAAAAGGTGTTGTTGTTGCATTATATGGGAAGGAGACCGAGGCTGGCGAATACCTGGTTGAAGATGTCCTTGAAGCAGGTCTACCACCACAGTTACATTTTCCTGTCAGACATGGTATGACTTGGTCTCGTCCTGCCTATTCTGGACATTTCTTGACTGCGGAAGTTCGTATCTGCTCTTTTTATTTCTGTGATGGTTATTTCGACTGTATAACTAACTATCTCAACCCCTTGATTTACTATAAAAACTGCATTTTATCAGATTGTCTTCGTGGAACCTCATGTACTAATCGAAACCCTTTATGTTTTCTGTTTACAGCAGAAGACAAATATGTCGTTCTTGTATCAGGGCTGAGTGTAGGCAGCAGTGCATGCAACCCTCTACAGTATCAGCTTCTTGTTGATCACATAACTGGACATTTAGGGGATGCGCAGGTTGACCATTTTCTTCCAGGCATTTATGTCCTTATCCCCTATTATTACTAAGTGATGATTTCTATTTCTTTTTCTTTTTGGTAGGAATGAGATGATATTAGATCATAGTAGAAGCATTTAGGTTACACCATCATAGGTTTCGAAAGAGGGGATATCCCTATGTAGATCGTCTATCAAAAAATCCGGTGGGAAAAGAAAAGTGATAGCGTTTTCTTCTTGGTGCGTTGCTTCTTTAGCTATTTCTTTGAGGGCTGTGACTTATTTCCTTATGGACTCGATGATAGGAACAAGGTTTTGCAGCTGAGATAGTTCATGTGGTAATTGTTGGAAATTCAGTGGAAATTCCTGGTGGACTCCTTCAAAGACAGGTAGTGTTAAAGTCGTCAAATGGAAGTCATTTTACTATTTGATTGTTCTTAAAATCTTTCTGACTGGCCTTGCTGTTCTGCACAAGCCTTTCTCTTTGGTAGATTTCTTGTTAGTGGAACAAATAAATACATACATTATACGACGTCACTTTCATAGCAGCTAAAAACCTTGTCATGCATTTTGTGAACTTAAATATGACAAGCTGTATAAAAAATTGAGATGACAATTAGTGCTCTTAAAGGCAAATGCATAATCATCTTGGAGCCAAAATTGACAGGATCGTGGAATGTAAATATTGGTTGAATGGCTGTTTGGCCTTTGCTTTTTCTGTTTTTAAATCAAGTAACTGTACATGGACTTCTCATGCAATTATTGCAGAGTTTGGCTTCCAATGAGATCTCTGGTTTATCAAAGCGTACCAAGGAGCTAGACATCTTGTTAACTCAGGTTTTAACTTTGTTTCACTTTGACTTTTCTAGCTGGAGTTCTTTCCGGAAAGAAACATATTGTGAAAATCTGCCTGGCATTTGTAGCTTGCTGCTGCTCTGCCCGTGGATATCATGCCAGGACCACATGACCCGGCCAACTTTGCCTTACCTCAGCAGGTTTGTCTTCCACGACACGTTTCATGGCCTGTCTTTCTACTTTAACGTTTCTCATTTGCAATGTGCTTTCCCAGCCTCTGAACAGTTGCCTATTCCCTGGTTCATCAAGATATAACACTTTCAGATCGTGTCCAAACCCTCATTTCTTTGAGGTAGACAATATCAGGCAAGTAGGCTTTTGGTTTGATGGAAATTTCTTTTCCGAACGAGACTTGTTCTTTTGGTAAAAAATGGCTGTTTTTTTAGGTTTCTTGGAACATCTGGTCAAAATATCGACGATCTTGATAAGTATTCAGAGGCCAAGGACAGGCTTGAATTCATGGAAAGGACACTGAGGTGGAGACATCTGGCACCGACAGCTCCAAACACTCTAGGTAGTTTTCTGGCCTCGCTTAATAGTATTTTTCATACAGATACTTCTCTAAGAACTGGGCTGTACTAACTTGGCTCACAATTTGATCAAATTATCTGGCGATGAGACAGGGTGCTATCCTTACACTGATCGAGATCCTTTCCTAATCGAAGCTTGTCCTCACGTTTATTTTGCGGGAAACCAGGACAAATATGGCACACGAACGATGACAGGTTCCTCTCTCTTTTAAACATGTTCACTCTTAACCTTCTCGGAATGTCTGAGTGGTTTAGTCTGATGCAGGGCAAGAAGGGCAAGTCGTTAGGCTCATTTCCATCCCGAAATTTTGTGATACTGGAGTCGCTGTCATGGTGGGTTAGCTTCTAACCATTGATTGGGTTTGTGGACCTTTTCAAATGATTTGACCGGGTAATCCTTTTCCTTTTTGCATTTTTGCAGCTCAACTTGAGAAACCTTGAGTGTCATGCCCTCTCGTTTGCTGCGTCGATTTAGCCATGGCTCTTCTTGGATGAGCTGTTACTACGACAACAACTCATGCTCAAACGATGTATTATATCCCGTGAACCGTAGGCTAATGTTGTTTTTGATGATGAGTTCCTCGAGTTAGCATTACCTGCGATCGCTGACCATTTATCTTGTAGTCTTGTGTTATGGCTCTGTAATATCCATGTCTGCCTAAAGAGACAGACTACGACTCGAGGATGACCGTAGTATGCAAATGACTGAACTGTGATAGATATCCAAAAAAGAATTGCAGATAACAGAACAAGCTTAAGCTTCTCATACAGTGCACTGGGATGAGAAACCGAAAAACATCGAGATCTAGAAACATGATTCACAGAGAAATGAGGAATATGGGAAACAAGAAAAGCTCTTGCAGCTAGAAGTGTTTCTGACTGAAGGAAGAATTTGACCAGTTTGGCTTCGATCGAACCCCCTTTTGCTAATGCTTAGAAGCATTTCCTGTGAACGATGGATGGACCAGACTCATCATACTCGGCCTTGGCAATCCACATCTGCACCAAAAGAAAAGATACGATCGTCGATGATCGATGTGAGAGTTATTAACCAGATCAACGTACCAAAGGTTTGTCTACGGAGATCATAATTACCTGCTGGAAGGTGCTGAGAGAAGCCAAGATAGAACCACCGATCCAGACACTGTACTTTCTCTCTGGTGGTGCGACGACCTTGATCTTCATGCTGCTCGGAGCCAGTGCCGTGATCTCCTTGCTCATCCTGTCAGCGATACCGGGGAACATGGTCGTGCCGCCACTGAGGACAATGTTTCCATAAAGGTCCTTCCTGATATCAACATCGCACTTCATGATAGAGTTGTAAGTAGTCTCGTGGATGCCAGCAGCTTCCATCCCTATCATGGACGGCTGGAACAGGACTTCAGGGCAGCGGAACCTTTCCGCACCAATGGTGATGACCTGTCCATCAGGCAGCTCGTAACTTTTCTCGACGGCGGAGCTTGTCTTTGACGTCTCCAGCTCTTGCTCGTAATCGAGAGCAATGTAGGCTAGTTTCTCCTTCATGTCCCTCACAATTTCACGCTCAGCTGACGTGGTGAAGGAATAGCCACGCTCTGTCAGGATCTTCATGAGCGCATCGGTCAGGTCACGGCCGGCCAAGTCGAGACGCAGGATTGCATGCGGGAGGGCATATCCTTCGTAGATGGGGACCGTGTGACTCACACCATCCCCAGAATCAAGAACAATACCTAAACAGATTAATTGGCTAAGGCTACATCGATACACCGATGAATAGCAAATCAAGGAGGGGTCCTGCATTACCGGTAGTGCGGCCGCTGGCATACAGAGAAAGCACGGCCTGGATGGCGACGTACATCGCGGGGGCATTGAAAGTCTCGAACATGATCTGGGTCATCTTCTCGCGATTGGCCTTGGGATTCAGCGGAGCTTCGGTCAGAAGAACAGGGTGCTCCTCTGGGGCGACACGGAGCTCGTTGTAGAAAGTATGATGCCAGATCTTCTCCATGTCATCCCAGTTGCTGACGATGCCGTGCTCGATCGGGTACTTGAGGGTCAAGATACCTCTTTTCGACTGAGCCTCGTCGCCGACGTAAGCATCCTTCTGGCCCATTCCGACCATGACACCCGTGTGACGTGGACGGCCGACAATGCTAGGGAATACCGCCCTCGGAGCATCATCTCCCGCGAACCCGGCCTAAACTTAGACCAAATTATCAGGTTCACAGACCATGTAAAACGATCGGATCAACAGAGATGGTGCCACCACGTACGTACCTTAACCATTCCGGTACCATTGTCGCAGACGAGAGGCTGAATGTCCTCGTTCTCGGCCATCTTCTATTCAAGAATCTACGCATACAACAAGCAGCATCGATCATTCCAGCAGCAGATCATCATAGGTAATGCCCAGGAGCGAAAAAACACGCCACAACAATGCAAATTCGGATACCTGAACCGGAAAAGGGCTGGTAATTTGCGGCTGTTGTTTCGGTCTTTTGGTGATATCTCTCAGACGGAGGAAATGGGGATGGCGATCCGATTTCAGACTTGGGCTGGGAAAGAGAGATGGATGAGGGGAGGGGGTGGGTGTTGAGGAATAAACAGGGGGACAAGGGGCGATCCCTGCGCGCGCTTTTCATGGAAGTTGTTGAAGATCTCTCTCCCTCTCTTTTGAATGTTTATTATTTCCCACGTTTCATCGTCATCTCATCCCCAAAAATGACTGCTCGCTGAAAACTTTACACATCCATCACCTTTTTGAATTAAACTTCATGAACATTCCAAGGCTATGCTGAATTATCCAAATTTACTACTATTAAATTTTGATTCCAAAATTCGGTATTAACGTTTTTTTTTCCCTTTTGTTTTTTGGGAAAATGATTTCGTGATTCATGGATACACAAACTCTCAGAGAAAAGGAAAATCAACTTTGGTACAATCTTCTTCCCTCTTTCTTCTCCGAGTTCTGGAGAGCGCACCATTCGTGGCTTGAATTTACGTCGAGAGCACCCACCTTCTCGATTCCCTGGTTTAGGTACCATCGGAACAGACAGGATGGACAGAGCACCACGAGCAGTAGTGCACATGCAATGCCAAAAGGATCCAGGAATCAATGAGTTACCTGAGGAACATCTGGAGTATAATATCTACATCGTCGATACGATCAGCAGAACGAATAGCTCGAGACAGCATGTATCGTCGAACATTAGGTGTCTGTTTGCAGTTCTGGACTAGTGGGCGCCCTTGGCTGTAGTGTGGGCCAGAGGCACTGCCAGAGCCTCCCCAAGATTTGCAGCCCCTGATTCTTCCCCGGATTAGCCAACCCATGGAATGAGGTCCTCTTGTTGGCTAGATCAGCGGATTGAAGTTTGAATGTTTCGGCAGTATTTGAAGAGACCCCGTCTTGAGAAGTGGACGGCGAGTCCTTCGACTAAGCTAACTCTTCAACTTGCTCATCAGATTCCTCACCTACAGTGTCCATTTCTTTCACTTTCTCGAGCTGCCTCAAGAGACCCAACCTTTCCTGTCCATAGGTGGAGGGAATCTGTCTCACGGAAGCAAGTCAATCCACAAGGCAAAATGGATCAGTACCCATCAATCCACGAGGAAAAAAAGCAGAATGACATACCAGTGACGGTACATATCTTTGAATAGCAGCCAACATTGCTGCATGCCCGACTGCAGTGACCTGCACCCAAAATTCCAAATTAAAGGCTTCATCTTGCGAAAATCATTGGGACAGTTCTTAAAGCAAGATCTGGGGAAAACAATAGTAATTCACATGATAAGTAGTTAATTTTTTCTTAGACTGTTGTAACTTGGTATTTCAATCTAGAAAAGAGCAACATTAGAGCAGGAAGAAATGCCAAGATTCACTAACTGGAAGCAGCATCAAAACACCGATTGGAATGACCGATGCTAAGTCGGTCATAGTCCTCTTCAGAGCCATCTTTTCCTTCTCAGTAAGTTCATCACCAATGACACTTCTTCTAAGTAATCCCATAGCAGTAGCAACATCAATAGCCAGAAGTTGGGTTCCTTGGAGGACATCCTGATGAAAAGCACCAAGTCGAAAACAACTGGATCAAAACTCAATACCCACCAGAACGCTGGATATCTTTGGGGAAAATCAGTTAACTGATAATATTTAGACGCTAAACCAGGCTGCTAATGTCCATTTTAATTTCTAACAAGACTTATTATGTTTCAGGAGCAGCCTTAGTCGTCATAAATTTAATAATGTAAGTGATGAAAAACCCAGCTTTATCAGAATAACAAGTTTGATCCAAATGAACAAGGGCTTCACGAATCAAGTTGTATCTGGTTCCTTTTAGAAGGACTTCGTTTTACGGAGGTTATGAAAATGACAAGTTAACTTTGGAACAACAAGAGTCTAACAAGTACACTACAAACATGTCCCCGAGATATTTAGCATTAGAGTCCGTAAGTCGCCAAGATGAAACCTAACTTCCTGGTCACTAAGCCAAACACCAAAACAAGAGCCAAAATGAGTGAGCAGGTAATGAATTGTAGTGTAGCTACATAGATTGCGCATAAGTACAGGCACGAATGGAGCTTACCTTGCTAGTTTCTTTCAGCTTGACAACAGAGTTTTCAATTATGTTCTCTTTCTTCTCGACAGGAACCAACATATCCCTTGCATTGTCATTGCCATCAGAACTTTCATCTGTTAGATTCTGTTGAGCATCAAAGCAAAAGGTTAACACAGTACAAATATCATTAGTCAACATTATGGCTAAATCATATAACTACGTTAAAAGAAACCCATTAACAAAAGCAGACTCTAAATTTAGATCTCATCCAGCATCTACAAGACAAACTACAAACCTTACACCTAGATATTCAAGTACACAGGCGCGGGATCATCTAATTTATGATATATGAAACTCATAAACAATGCATGTTGCCCGACTAAATTTGTCCTGCTTTGCTTCTCAGATTAACTAGCAAAACAATGAATTGGTATTGTTCCAACACAAACAGAAACACGGTTGAGGATCCAAGGTTTGCTCAAGGAATGGTATGTTCATTAAAGCACAGCCATATAATGATAATCCAGAGACAGCAAGATGCATACCTCCACATTATCAGACTCGTAGGTAGTTTGCTGAACCCGCTTTTCAAGCTCAACTAACTCGCTCCTGAGAAGCACAAAGCGACGGATTCCGGTAGAGTCTGGGTCCGCCACACCAATTTTTTTATTCTTTTGTGAGGCAATTTCTTCATCCTGCACCTCCTGAAAATATCAATTATCTCTGAGTCCAAATCCTCCAATGCCAGAAAATACTATTCTGATGTTCTCAAGTCATGACTAATCTTGTGAGGAAAAACAATTCAATCCTAGTAGCAGAGTAAAAAGATCCAGATCTTCAAAGGTCTTTCTTTACTCTGATGGTACAGAAAATGACTATCCCCATCATCAACAGTGATAGGAGAAACAGAGACCTGGCAGAACATTGATTAATGGCTTTCACTTTTAGATACCATGAACCTTAAACACTACAGCAAGAACATGGAGCTGTACTTATCCAACTAATTGGTCATTTATGAATCTTGATTCGATATTGATTGTGCAAGCAGTACCACTTCAGTCAATTCATTGGGCTACATTCTTTCCTTGAAATTCCTCAACACAAAACACTAACACAGGTGACAAGGATTTCCAAAGATGAAGTGGGTGATGGAAAAAGGAATATTGAAGATTGTGAAAGATAATAATGGTGGAAGAACCCAGGAAATAAACCCAAGTGTACCTCATGTTCATTAACCATGTTACATAGTTTTGGAGCAGATCTATCCTTTAAGACTTTTAGATAGAAATGCGAGTTTACGGGAGAAAAATTTATGGATGACCAAAACAATGTCAATGATAGAAACAGTCGTCAAAACATAAATTGCCTTTATGTTGTCCCAAAATTTGGATATAATATCCACAGCAACCAAAATACTTAAATTCAAAGGACAAAAGACTCAGTTTTCGGATTCCTTCTACCTACTTCGGAGCTTCATGAGAAACTATAGCTTAAGTTTTAGGACTCCCAGATCTTATGCAAATAAAGAAGTGAAGTAACAAAAAGCAAATGAATTATCAATCAATTTGCAAAATCTTCCAGAGAAAAGGAGCCTACATTTTTATCTGTAGCTGATAAATCAGGACGGGACTTCCACTTTGGCTGTTGTAACAAGAAGTTCCACAATCCACGGTAACTGCAGCCATTCGAAGAGAATGAATAAAATTCAGATTGGACAAAATATTATAATTCTGGATAAATCAATCAACTGTTCGCATAAGGAAAATGACAGTAGGGGAAATCAGTTTCATGCTCTCTTGTCCTAGAAAAGACTCTTTCTACTCAAAACCTAGCTGCTCCACTTCCCAGAGTACTGTCATTTTTTATATGATTTTCAAGAAGGAATAAATACAGCCGAAAGGCAATACCTAATTACAAACTTCTCAGACAGTAACATCATAACAATCATGTTTCAATGTCAAAGATTCAAGCATGACCAGACAAAATTTATTTTACAAGTACCCAAACCTTTTGCTTCTCTCTGGAACAGGTTTATCTCGACTCCTGTTACTTGGCTGGACATATTGTCCTGGGCCAGCTTCTGCAGACTCTGAAGGAGCAACATCTTCTTCCTAACATCAAACCATATTTTCTTTCATTGAATAGCAAAAAGTATTAACTGAGAAAGATAACTGACCCTCAACACTATTATAAAAGACGTGTATCCATGAACAAAGAAGAGAGCACAGAGAATAGGACTATCAAAATTTTCCTTCAAGACAGGCATGCAAGACTTGGGAACTAAGAGAACACACAATACCAACCAACCCCAATAATGGAAAATGTGACTGGTTGACAGCTGAAGTTATATTAATCTGAGAAATAACACCTGCTGAAGGGAAGCCGTTTTTGCCCTGAAAGATGCTTCCAGAAATTCAGCCTCTTTCATCAGTCTCCTTATCTTTTCAAGGTCGGAACAAGCAGCTTGTATATGCTCTTTTCCAGAAGTAGAGTTTGACACATGCAATTCCTGCAGCAACACTTCAAGTCTTACAACAGCTTCCTCAACGCTCTCCAGAGCCTATTAACAAAGCCAATGATTTTTTAGTCCCAAATAGCCAATTTGTAGAACAAAAAAGTAGCAAAAAACGTTCTAGCTTAATATTAATAGTTCAAATATTTGTCCTCTACATTAATGCTTAAGAATTCAAACACGTGTTGATTCCCTCCAAATTGGAAAAACTGGAGGCATCAACTATAAGCCTCAGGGCAATCGTGTGGAGATGTTTGTCTATCACATAAACAGAGTAGTGACGGTTACGTTGGCAAACCATTTGATTGTATTCCCACATTCAAGACTGGGAAGATCATTAAAATGTCTGGTTGTAGACACAAACTTTGAAAAAGGGTGGACACTATAACAAGGTTAAAATATGACTAATGTGTGAACAAGTTATTAGTATATATGGGCAGCTGCAAGTTTTCCCTGTTAAGAAACCCTATGAGGATCCGTATTGTAGGTTTTTTCTGTCATGGGTAAAGATCTGTACAGTAGTAGCTAGCTTCCTTTTTGCACTGTTATATGTGAAAAAAAAATTAGGGCAAAGAGAAAAACAACAGTTTTATAATCTAGTATGTGGCACTACGTAACACACTAATAAAAAATTGATAATAAACTACAAGAAGGAGGACAAAACTGCCTATTCTATAAAGTGTTTTCCCTGTTAAGAAACCCTATCACGATCTGAACTGCAGGTTTTTTTCTTTCATGGTTAAATATCTGTACCGTAGTAGCTAGCTTCCTTTGTGCACTGTTATATCTGAAAAAAGAAACACTAGGGCAAAGAGAAAAAACACCAGTTTTATAAGCTAGTATGTCGCACTACCTAATGCACTAATAAAAAATTGATAATAAACTACAAGAAGGAAGAAAAAACTCCCTCTTCTATAAAGTGTTTCATCCACAGGAAAAGCAACTTCTTTTTTTCAGTTCATGGGTCACATGGGTCACGCTTTGGCCGAAGAATACCATGAGAATAACAAACCTTATCAAAGGAATCAAACTCTCTTGTAGTAGTCACAGGTTTAGCTTTCCCCCCTTTTGGATTAACGTCTGATGTTTCATTTCTGCAAATGCAAGCTAGTATAAGGTAGAGCAGCTTCACTTCGATTATGACTAGACGGCACTTAATTCCTGTTTGATTTTCCAAGAAAAGAAAGGAAAACACCGTGTCCCCTAGAAAAACATTCTCATAATTAAAAAAATTTCCCTGTTTTTTCTTTCTTTTCTTTTGTTTCCACCATTCCAATAGGAGTACAGATCCATTGTATGGTTTTCAGTGATTGAAAGTAAAAATGCTGGGATTTATACTCCTACCATCAGAAGACGACCATAGAATATGAAAAGCACCATTTACGTTTCTTCTATCATGTCACAAAATCATCCCTCATAAAACAATGCAGATAATTCTTACTTTGAGCCAACTAGCAGTAGCAGCTTCTGCCTATCAGCAATGTGAATTACTATCAAAACGAAGTGATTATAGAAAATAACAAAAAAATGAGTGGTTAGTATACGGTGGTACATCTGCAATGCCAGATCCAGAAAGAAAAAAAAAAGAAAATAAAAATAAACTAATTTTACAGCATACTTTGTCATAGAATAATGCTCATGAAGACATCCAACGAGATGGATAGATTAATAAAATAAGGCTGTTTCAGTTTTAGTGGCGTACTTGGTCAATCCAAACTTCTCAGCACAATCCACAAGCACGTTATGCCTGAAAAGGTCAGGATTGAACGTGAAAGATAGTTAGCTCCGTGTATATACCATTGATCCTCCAATAATGAAGAAAAGGGTATTGACCAACCCTCTGGATATAAATCCTGCTGCCTTTACATTTGAAGGGCTCTTCAGCCATTTACTATATTTAGTGAAGGCCAGAATCCAGTGAGAACAAACTTCCAATACTACAGAAATAGCCTCGGCATTAGGGGGACGTTTTGGTTTATCTCCATGACCATGAATCTGTTTCTGATTGTTACTGAGACCGGAATAAAACTGAAGCCAATCCAATTCTTCACATACTACCTGCAGAATTGATAGCAGAATGTAAATTCCAGAATGCAAAGCTAAGTAATATGTAAGATGATGGCAATTATATTGTGCTAACCTCAACATATAATTGGTAAGAACTTATGGATGAAAGCTGAGGGTAATACAAGACACTCCCTCCGATAAGGAAACTACAACAGGACACACATCATCATTCAACAGACATCAAAGATTCTTCTCTAGGGATGATTATATTAGGCAAAGGTAAACATACCTTATTAACCCCTCAAGAGGATCAGGTACCACATCAAACCCATTGACTGTTAAGAAAGCCTGAGTGCTTCTGCCTAATGCAATGAAGAAACCAAAAATTGCCAAATCCTTCACTAACACCTGATGTGTTGGAAAATAATTGTAGTCACTTTCCCCCAAAAAATAAATTAAAGATTACCAACCACTTAGCCACAGGCAAGAAAGTGATAGGAGAATGAAATGACCACAGCACAGAAAATCAGCCATAGACCCATACAAGAATATCAACAGATAGCCCAACAAACTTGAAATATACACAGGACAAAGTAAGTGTGAACAGAGAAGAAATCAAGAAAAGGAAGAGATTTTCTTTTTCATTTTATTTTTCTGGCATTAAATCATAGTTGAATGGTGTAATCCATATGAACCTATCCTTTGAATAATAATTACACCAACAAAATTGAGAATGAACCTCAATACTCTCAGATGTAGTTAGGCTTGACCAAATTCTTTCCCGGTCTGTAGCTTGTTGCAACTGCTTTTGAACCAGATTCACCCAGAAAATCACCTCTTCTACATCCAAGTCATTTCCAACCCTACACGATGCAGCCCGAGAACCAAAATGCAACAGAAATTCACTTTTTAATCCAACTTTCTTTATTGATGCATAAGCTTCCTGAACAGGCTGTAAATCAACCAGGGTTTCCATCAATTTGCTCGTTATTTCTGGTAGTGTTGAGGAAAACTGTGAGCATAAAACTTTTGCAGTTCCAAGCTTTGTTATTGCTGCTATGCAAGTCAACGCGAGCTTGACAAGAGATATATCACTGGATTTTCTTGGACGGGGGATTCCGTTGCCACTCCTGGAAATAGAAAGGAAGCATCAGCGGCTTCTATTCAGGACAGAGCACAGTATTATCCTTATTATGGTCAGTTATTTCAGAAAATAGCATACACTGTATTGGCAGCAGAGATGCATGAATCCTTTTCAAGTGCAGTGATGAAGGACGTGATAGCAGCTGGAATTGGCTCCGACCAGAACCATGCATACACTTCGGGTTGCTTGTTAGATAATTTCTCCCTTATATTGCTCTCTAAAGGGGCACTCTGCCACAATAAGCTGCACGCATCAAACATTGAATACTGCTACTTAACAATAATCATAGAGTAGGCAAATCTCAAACACATATCACATTTTGAGATATAATAGACTTGACACCACCGGACATCGACAAAACAATAACAAATTTCTTATCAGGGTTCAGTTACTTGAGAGTGGCCAAGTAGACAAAGCTTTTCCTAGGTATATTGTGATTGAGGGAAAATTTTCCAGCGTGTTCTTTTAAAATAACACATGTAAACACCAAAAGATCAGTTCCTTAAATCTCCAGTTAATACAACATTCAGCAAATGTAATATATCAGCCATGGATCAATTATTACTTTCAACCTTTTCTGAATTAAGATACTTATAGCTCCATCTCCCTGGTTGCCTCGAGATGAAATTTCACTAGCAGCTTGCAATAAGGAATAGACAGAAGCCTGAAATGTTTCAAACATTAGCAATGTAAGCCTACAGGAGCAAAGTAGTAAGATTCCACAAAAGGTTCGTTGAGCATAATGACCTCCTAAGAAACACCTAACCACATTTCTTGGAGGTTGAAGATGGAAGGAAATCATTGTGCCATGGAACGACAGAACAATTCCTCCGAGCACGGGAAATACTATCTAACTTAACCAAACGAAACTCCAGATAATTTAAGAACTATATAAGCACCAGAGACACTTCTGACGCCATGTAACAAACCTGGTAGGCAAGTGTCTTGATCCACGAATTCCTGTCTACCCCGAGCCACGCAGATGTAAACCAAGCGAGCTTCGGCTGTGAGCAATGCTCCTTAATGGCCAGGTCAAAAACCCTAGCAGCATCATGCAAGGACTGCACCAAGCCATCATTCCTATCCTCCCCTTGTAACGACATATCAAACTTCCTCCTCATCTCCTCAACCTCGCTCCTGCTATCCACCTGGGGGCTCCCATTTACAGTAACGCCATCATCGGAAGATGCCACAAGAAACGACGGCCCGGCCCTTCTCTTCCTCCGGGACATCAGCACGTCCCTCTTCGCCCCATTCAAGGAGATACCAGGACTCCTATCACCGTTGACTAAAACAAAGCGGGGCAAGCATTTCCTCCTGGAACGCTTCCAACCGGTATGCAAACCCACATGTCGGGAGGCAAAACAGGTCCTATATGGCTCCGGCGAAACCCACGAGCTAGAAGAGCTGGAATACAGCAACACAAACAATCAACGCCAGGGGAAATCATCATAAGCATTCCCCTAACCATTAGTAAAACGTATATAAACCAAGCCCTCAAATCAGTCCCAGCAATAAATAACCAATCCCCGAATTGCTCCAAACTCCCACCGTCCAACTTCACACCACCACAGCCATCCTGGGACCATCCAAATCATCCAGCCCCAAACATCCACAGCAAAGATGCCGGCAAAAGAGGTCGAACCCAACCTCACTCCACAAACCAAGGTAAATAGAGTCGAAATTTTCACCTGGCAGAGAAGAAGCTGCGGTGGTCGGGCAACTTCACATCCATACGCGCAACGCTCGTCAGAGCAGGTGACCCTGAATTAGAATTACTTTCTCTGCGGCGGAGAAAAAGATGATGACGTGGCAGTGGCTGTGGCTGTGGCTGTGGCTGTGGCAGTCAGGAAGACGGAGAGTAATCCGTTGAAGTGGATTAGGCGTACTTTACACCCATATATATTCTTTTAAATAGAGATGCGTGGATATCATAGGCGTCGACTGTTTAGATTACATCAGTGAGCGGCCCGAGGAAAGTCTCGGTGTAGTAGATCTAAAACATAGTTCGGTGAAAAATACAAGACGGGAGACTCCTTGTCTTGTAGTGCGGCTTATTTCGCAATGTCACCGATTATTTTTAGCTCGAACGATCTGTAATTAGTCATAATAGGGGTTATTAGTGGGGGCATGTTAGCTCACTATATATGTAGTGCTTGAGTGGTTTCGTGTTTGTGGATGGTTATGATTGTTATGTCTATCTGTTTTGCTAACTTGATGCCTTCCATTAGTGTGAATGCTTCGGCAATTAAGCTGTTGGTATTCGAAATTCTCTTCGTGGATCCTCCTATTCATGTTCCATTCTGGTTTCTAATAATACCGCCTAAGCCCGAGCTCAACTGGTTTGTTGTTGTTGATGCGTCTGTGTTGAGAGTGAAAGATTTCATTTGAGGGTGTCCATTTTAAGTCGGCTTCTACGGCTCCAAATTGATGGTGATCTACAGTGTTTGGTGCCTTCTTCTATTTTTTTCAGCCTATGATCATCCGAATCTCTCCTGCTTTGATTATTATTGTGCCTTTGGCATCTTTGATGAATGATCTGTTTCCGAAGGGTGTGCCGCATATTTGTTTCCAAAGATGTCGGATTACTTAGGTGAAAATGATGTTCCAATATAAGCATTTGATGTGCCTTTGATGTTTCTCTTTGTGGCCCCCCGTTGAGTGTAGATTCCTTTGGATCCAATTCTAGGTTGATTGTGCCGAGTACTTCAACAGGTGTTTAGGGGTCGGGAATAGAGACCATGTTGCCTGTGCTAATGGACAGTCTCTTAACATATGTAGGATGATTTCTTGTTCCCATTCACACACTGAACATTTATCATTCTTTAGTAGGCTTCCTGTTCCACCATGTTAGCCATAAGAATATTTTCTTCTTGGGTAGAATAGGTAGTTTCCATATCCAGGACATGTTTGCTTCTGCGTAGTGTGGCAGGTTGAGTGTACAATCTCGTATGCTGATGCTACGAAGAATTCTCCATGGCTAGTTGGTGATACAAAGATGGTCGACAACTCACTTTGCTTAGTAGCGATTGACTAGGTAATGAAAGTATTGAGCGACGACTTCAAGCGACAGGAGTCAAGCGACGAAACTTACTCAGCAATGATCTTCCAAGCAACATTCATTCTAGGCGATGACTTAAAGATTAGTAGCTGATGAGTCTAGGAGAAGCTAAATCGTTCATGCATCTACTCATTTATGCATTTGTATTTAAGTTTGTGTCAATTCCAATAAGCCATTTATGGTTCGTCCATGAATATGGCCATGCATGTATCTTGTCTAGGTTCATTATCTACCATTTATGTACTTGTTAAGGGGATCACTATATGATGGACGCCTTGTAAGCATTGGAGGTAATTTTTAGAAATCAAATTAAGAAAACCCCTTTTGTAAAACTTGGTCTTCTATCCCAAGTGAGTGGAATCTCCTTCAACCTTTTTCTTCATTTGGTAGATTCCAAGTGCGGATTAAGCAGAGTGTTCAACCTGTGGTGGTGTATCTCTATCCTTCGTGTTGTGCCTCGCCCTCGTTCTTGTTCATGGTGTAGTTTCTGTATCCACGACTAAACGAGCTTATCCGAGTTCTTTTTCACGGTGGTGATTCTGTATCAGTGGAGGTTGAATCTCAACCTATCATTTTCCCCTTATTCCCTTTCACTTCCAGTCGCACCCTAAACACAACCTTCCGTTCATACCCCATGTCACTCCATTTCGCACCCTTAGTGACGTCTCCTTCCCTTTCGGTATTTTAATCATCTATTCCTGTGTCGTCCCCATATCATCTTGGTATCAGAGCACACGATTGTCAATGGTTGGAAGATTCCAATGCGATTTGTCTCTAGACGGAGCACATGTTGCTCAGCTTGAGCAGCAGATAGCCGATCGTCAGCAACAACTGTAGTCATTGCGAGCACATCATGCATCGATTTCTCACAGTCAATTGGACAGTGACGATGAGGAGAACCCATGGCGTGAGGAGTCTGATTGAGGACCTTCACCGGAGTATCAAAGGCAGGAAAGAAGAGCCCTGACGATTAGTATTCAGATTCTGGAGTTCGAAGGAAACTTGGACCCCGAGGAGTTCATCGACTGGATGTACACAGTAGAGCGCATCTTCACTATGAAGAGGTGCCGGATGAATGAAAGGTTTAGTTGGCAAAGTTAAAATTGAAGAAGTACGCCAGCTTATGGTAGGAGAATACCAACCAGCAGCGTCGAAGAGAAGGACGTGATAAAATTCGAACATGGTCGAAAATGAAAAGGGCTATGATTAAGAGGTTTCTGCCGGAGCATTATCGACGAGATCTCTACTTCAAGTTGCGGTCAACTTCAGCAAGCTTCAAATGTATTGGAGTACACGAGGGAGTTCGAGAGACTCTTGCTGTAGTGTGATGTCCAAGAAGCCCAAGAGCAAGCAATTGCTAGGTATCTTCGAGGACTTAAGCCCCAGATCGTAGTTGCAGTGGAACTTCAACAATATTTCAACTTTGATGATGTTAGAGTGCTTAGCCACAAGGTTGAACAACAGCAAGCAAGGAGATCAAGTACCCGCCCATTTGTGAAGGCTCTGCTTTTTAACGAGGGGAATAGCTCCCAGACAAAGCTACCGTCGACGACGTCCAGAAAAACTCTACCAGCGACCACCAGATCTGAAGTCAAGTCAAACGAGCGAGACAATGCTAGACGATGTTTCAAGTTTAAGGAGTAGGACACGTGGCTTCTGAGTGTCCATTGAGGAAAAACGTTGTCATTCGAGAGCTATCTGATAGAGAAAAAGATTTCGATGAGATCATCGATCCTATTTGGGATGCAAAAGAGATTGAGGAGTACCCGGACGAAGGAGAGTTGTTGGTTTTCCGAAAAGCCTTAAGCGTGGCACCCGTTTGATAGGAGAAAAGGTATTTTCCACCCTAGGTGCACAGTCGAAGGAAAAGTTTGTTTGGTGATCGTAGATAGCGGTAGCTGCACCAACGCCGTGTCGAGGACGATGGTCGAAAAGCTTAAGTTGCCAGTTGAAATTCATTCTCATCTCTATCGTCTTCAATGGCTCAACAAGGAGAATGATTCGAGTGACCCAGAGAGCGAGAGTTCCATTCTGATTGGGAGAAGCTACAAAGATGGAGTCGTTTACGATGTTATTCAAATGGATGTATGTCACTTGCTCCTAGGAAGACCGTGGCAGTTTGATCGACGCGCACAACATGACGGATGTCGCAATACCTATTCTATCACCATTGACGAGAAGAAGTCACTTTGATGCCCCTGATCACTTAAAATAGCACCACAGAATCAATCTACCGATCACGTCTCAAAGGAGATCAATTGGTTTGAGCGATCCATGAAGGTGAGAAGGCTTATTTTTCGATTCTTGTCGAAACAACCCAGGATCAATCGACGAGCCATCCCCTAATTGTATCCATACTCGAGGAGTTCAACGAGGTGTTTCCAGCGGAGCTGCCAGTCGATCTACACCTATGCGAAGCATTCAATACCAGATTGAGTTGGTTCCTGGAGTGTCTCTACCCAATCGACCAGTTTATCGATGCAATCCACAAGAAGCTAAGGAACTGCAGAGGCAAGTGGATGAGTTAGTCAAGAAGGGCTTGGTTCGAGAGAGTTTGAGCCTTTGTTCAGTCCCAGCCATATTGGTGCCGAAGAAGGATGGCACTTGGCGAATGTGCATGGATAGTCGAGCGATCAACATGATCACTGTGAAATATCGTTTTCCTATCCCTCGACTAAATGATATGTTGGATGAGTTGCATCGAGCGCATATGTCTTCGAAAGTAGATTTGTGAAGTGGTTACCACCAAATTCGAATGAAAGAAGGAGACTAATGGAAGACAACCTTCAGGACTAAGTATGAGTTGTACGAATGGTTGGTGATGCCCTTTGGTTTGTCAAATGCACCCAGCACGTTCATTCGACTGATGATCCATGTCTTGCGACCTTTCATGGGAAAGTTTGTGGTCGTCTACTTCGACAACTTTCTCATCTACAGTCGAACAACCAGGAGCCTGTCGACCATTTACGAGTTGTGTTCCGCACACTTTAGGAGGAGAAGCTGTATGGAAATCTTAAAAAGTGTGAGTTCTTTCAGTCGAGTGTGATATTTCTTAGTTTTGTAGTATCTGCTGAAGGAATCAAGGTTGACGAAAGCAAGATCGAAGTAATCAAGGAATGGCCGACACCAAAGAGTTTCCACAACATTCGAAGCTTTCATGGTTTAGCATCGTTCTACAGAATGTTCACTTGAAGTTTCAGCTCGATCGCAACCCCACTCACCGAGTGCTTGAAGGGAGACAAGTTCGAGTGGACTTCAGCCGCACAAGCTAGTTTCGAGCGACTCAAGAAGTGTCTAAGCGAAGCACCAGTTCTTGCATTACTTGACTTTGCAAATTTTGAAATCAATTTTTATATTTTCCCTACAAAACTCTTAAGTATAAAATAAATACTATAATTACTATCAGGGAAAAAAGCCACTACCAACACAATATTCCTCGAACCTTTTGCTTTTGTTCTCCTTTTTTTCCTCCTCCGATTAAAAAAACAAAATTCTTGAGTTGTTTAAATCTCATAAATAATTGTTTGAATTACAACCGTGCAAGGATTGAAGGATTTGCACAAGAATCGGAATACCAAAGATAGCTTTCAGATGGGAAGCGGCTAACGATACGTGCACGCAACGGTTATGTAGTTCACTAAATTCGCTTATTTTTTTAGTAAATTTCACTAAAAAATCACTTTTTTTTAGTAAAAGGACGACATAATTAGTAAAAGAATTTGTAAATTTTACTAATTTTGTTACTGTTCACTTTTAGTAAATTTTACTAAATATGCATTGAATTTACTAAGAAATCACCTTTTTTAGTAAAAGAACTTGTAAATTTTATTAATTTTGGTGCTATTCACTTTCAGTAAATTAGACTAAATTTGCGTTGATTTTATTAAAAAAAATATATTTTTTAGTAAAAGTACGACGTAATTAGTAGACAATTTGTAAATTTTACTAATTTTGTTACCGTTCACTTTTAGTAAATTTTACTAAATCTTCATTTTTTTTTTTTTGAAATAGTTTCCACATTTTTTAGAAATCGTTTACTAAAGATATGGGAGAATCCCTAACATGTATAGTAAATTTTACTAAATATTTACTGTTCAAGTTTAGTAATTATTACTAATTTTTACTAGTAAAAGTTTTCATTTTTTAAGTAATATTTTCTATTTTTTCATTGTTCACATTTAGTAAAAATTACTTTTTTTATTTCGGAAAACATAACTACTAAAATTAGTAATAGTTTACTAATTTTGTTGTGATATTTAGTAAAATACTATTTGAGTTAGTTAAAGTGTTAGTAATGTTATACGGGTTTCTTAAATGTTTACTGATTCTACATGATTTTACAGATAAATTTTGTAAATTGTTACTAAAAAATTTAGTAATTTACTAATTCGAACAGTGAAACCCGAACTTATTTACGTACCTAATGTCACTGTGAAATTACCATTTCACCCCAACACTAAATTTCTAAATATATTACGAAACTTCTTAGTAATCTTCTCCTCATCGCCCACAACTTAGTAAATATATTACGAACGTAATTAATAATCTTGTGTGTTAGTTTCGTAAGTTTTACTAACTATGACCCCAAGATCCGCATTTAATTGTCTGCACTTTGACTATGCAGATTTTCGTTTTGCTTCCTCCTGTTCGTCTATAGGTGTTCGTCCTGCTCCCTCGTCTTTAGGTAGAGGTCTACGTCCCAGCTTTCTCATCTTCTGCTGCAGGTCTTCGTCCCAGCTTCCTCCAATTCGGCTGCAGGTCTTCGTCCCTCCTCTTTGGCTACAGGTGGAGTCACACGATCTTCTTCTTCGGCTGTAGGTGGAGTCACATTGTCATCTTCTTCGGCTGCAGGTGAAGTGACACCTTCCTCCTCTTCGCTTGTCGGTGGAGTTCCACCTTCCTCCTCTTCGGCTGCAGGTGGAGTCACACGGTCCTCTTCTTCCGCTGCAGGTGGACTGAAACCTTCATCTTATTCAGCTGCAAGTGGAGTCCCACCTTTTCCTCTTCGGCTGCGGGCGAAGTCCCACCTTCGTCCTTTTCGGCTTTAGGAGGAGTCTCACCTTCGTCCTCTGCGGCTACAGGTGGAATCCCAACTTACTAACACAACAACCATCTTCAACCCCGTTTCAGTGGAATCCGAGCTTCCTCCTCGGTCGCCTGAAGAAATGGAAAGTGTATTCAAGCCGGATCAACTAAGATTCGGTGAAGACATGTTTCCTCCCTTATTGTAGATAATTTGGGTCAGATTGTTATGAGGTAGAACCATTTATGTGAAGTTGCTAAGCTGGCTAGAAGTTGGAAATGGACCAAACAAATAGTAGCATTTATGTTATGGTTCGACGAGTAGTCAAAATAAGTGAACTGCAAAACCATTTTCTAAATCTATTGTTAACCTCTTCTTTTCATATATTTGAGTGTAGGTGAGCAGGATGTGAACGACTTCTTCAATATAGTCACTGATATGAATGAAGAACAGTTGTTGAATATGTCATTTGATACTGCCGAAGAAGCTGAAGAGTTCATTAAAATGTATACGATGGTTCATGGCTTTTCAGTTAGGAAAAGAGATCGGCAAAAACTTCGAAACAGTGAATGCGTCATGAGAAAGTGGGTTTGCTCAAGGGAAGGCGAATGTTCTGATACCCCTGTGTGGACGGCTAATAGTTGGGTTAGAGCGTCTGTGAAGACAGGTTACAACTGTTTCTTCAAAGCGATAGTGGGGGTAAATGGACAATGGACTTTGGTTGTAGTTCAGTTGGAACACAATCATGAAATGGTGAGTGAAGGTTTGCCATATTTCATGCGAGAAAAGCGCTACATTTCCGACGAATATATGACTTTTGTGCGCCGAATGCTTGACGTTGGATTTAGACAGTGTGATATTATGCGACTACTTGTACATGCATCTGGTGGACACTCACGTGTTGGTTTCCTAATGAAGGAACTCAATAACCAGAAGTTGAAGGAAGTCGGCTGGGGTTATTAGTGGTTGTGATTTCGTCCTTGCATATCTCCTTTCTAGGAGAAATAGTGAGACTGATGGCCTTTGAAACATTTGTGCAAAATAATGAAGTCAGTCGCATATATTAGGTCGATAATACCTCAATAACTGATTACCAATTATTCAATGATGTCGTAACCTTAGACTCCACATTCAAGACGAACAAATATGGAATGCAAATGGTGATCATCATCAGTGTGAATCATCACCATCAAACTACTGTATTTGGGGCTGCCTTGATGACTTATGAAACCATTGCTGACTACACTTGGCTCCTACGTACTCCTACACAGATCATGGGAGGCAAACATTCGATGAGCGTGGTCACAGACGCCGATAAAGCGATGATTGCATCTGTGAGAGAAGTATGGCCATCGGCAAGACACATGTTATGTCTTTAGCATTTCAGTCAGAACATTGTGCGTCGTGTACAGGATCCGGGAATGCGAGCTCGTATTTCGTCATTCATGTACAACAGTAAACCATGTGAATAAGTCGAAGAGGAGTGGTTTTCTTTAATGACTCATACAGTATCGATAAGCAATAGATGGCTACAACAGATTTATGCATGCCGACATATGTGATGGCAAACGTATCTTCATGGACATTTTTGGGCAGAGTTTAGAAGCACTCAACGTTATGAACGAATGCATGCATATATGAAGGGATATGTGAACATGAAACATAAACTACATGATTTCCTACATAATTTTGAGAGTGCATTAGCTAATCTTCGTCACAAGGAATACCAAGAGGATTTTAACCCATTGCATAAAGCATTCAGGCCAATTACGATGTTGCACCGACTTGAGGAGGATGTAAGTCGAGTGTACACCATGACTTCTTTTCGTAAAGTTCAGTCCAAGATACAAAAGGAATCACGATTTTACGCGGAAAATATAATTGACGAGAATATTGCGAGGGTATACACTCTTTCGTGTTATGACGATGAACATAGGTGCGTGCAAGTGTCATCTGCCAAGTCTGTTGTCCAACTCAGTTGCAGCTGCTTATATTTTGAGACATTTGGTTTTTCATGTGCCCACCTATTCCACGTTGCGAAAATAGAATGATTCTTTTTCACACCAAGGCATCTGGTCAATAAAAAGTGGACAAAGTCAGCTAAAAATATAACTTATGAAGGTCTCTCGGGCTACCAATACGGTGTCGACCTTGCTGATCTACGCCAGGGTATTCTCATGATCGCATGCAGACGCATGTGTTTTCTGGCCGGGACATTTGGCAAGGCATTTCGGCAACCGCGGAAAAGCATTGAATCATTGACGTTGGAGTTGGAGAGTAGCTGCGGGGACGATGAAGGTAGGACAAGGGTTGATGATCGCGTTACTGTTAATATCGGTGACGGGATTCGTCGAGAGTATGTTATACATTCTTACAAGGATAACTGTCATGTCGGCCCGTCTCAACGGCAACAAAATTGTGGCATCAACATCCACAAAGATGGTAACGTATGTAGTGAAAGTATTTCTGACATCGATGATAAAGTGTGCTATGATGATAATTCGGTTTATGGACAGCTAAATATATATCCTTAATTTCTGAATTCGTCAGCAATTCATGATAACTTCCGTTTACATCCGCTTGGCCATGAAGTTTTTCTAATAGGAAATCATTCTACAGGCAGTAATGCAGAAAGAACCATGTGGCATATTCCTAGGGACATAGCACACTAGTGCCTACATTACAAAAATGACCATTCTGGTTTGTAAAAATAAAACGGCAACTGCGAGGTCAGAGACTTCAGCAATTCGATGAGCATGGCAATCCCTCGCCTCATCTTGACAGTGCAGTGGCTATCGAATTGCGGGGACAGATGTCGATGCATCACTGTACTTCGACCTTTTCATCTTCTTGGTGGCATCATCTTTCACCTTCTGCTATATTCGTTTCATAACATCATTCCCAGACCACTTGATCAGGCTTATGACGAGCCCCAATCTATCTACAATTCCTACAATCTAACATTCAAAGCTTATGTATATTTGGACAAATATGTTATCACATTCATCAAGTATCATAATTCAGCATGGCTACTAAACAAATTGACCATACCACTTCCTCAGCACCTTCCGGGGGTTCTGCTAAGGACATGAATTTCATCACATATATTCCACATTCGTTTCTACACAACACCACTGCATAGGATGTTCCCTACTGCCATTTTTCATGAAGAAAACAAAAAAATGCATAAAGTTTATGGACGTACTCATTTCCGGCAGCCACTTGGTCGGGCGTTCATCGGGTATGTTATATTTCAGTTGCAGATGTCGGGTATTTGAAACCCTTTTACCTTGGATTTGACTTTATTCTCTTCCATAATCACGCTCACAAGCTTTACCACACGACGATGAAGGTCTGCTCTCCCGTGGACGTTGGACAGTTTGTTGTAAATTGTATCCATTATGATCACTTCCATAATCCTGAATGATATGATCTGTAATGTCCAATGTAAATCTGCTACGCAAACCGGAATATAAATATGCATCCACCATACCAAGCTTTTACTAAAACGATTACAAGACATACATCAATTATTAATATAGTATAACTAACTTTTCCAGATGCACTTTTAGTAAACCTTTTTTGCCACATGGATGTGGGGATGCTTACCCATTGCACTTCATGGTCCTTCCCAATGTGTGACTTAAAGTGCGTATATAGGGAAGCGGCATCAGGTTTGGTGATCACCGGTATTTTCGCTGCACTGTACTGGTTGGATGCAAGATTCTGGTGATTGTGTTCCTGGTTAGTACAAAGTACATACAAAGTCTTATGTCATTACTTAATGCATTACTTACTCACGCCTAACCAACTTGGAAGGTACTAAATCCTTCTCTTTTCACTATCCACGCTGGTCTTAGCATCACGACATGGAAGTCTATGATCTGCATCATGGCATTGTAGCATATATACTCATAAGGATGAAGTGTCACATGTTGTTATGTTTAGGAGATCATCTTACATCATTGTTTATCCATCTGTTAGGCTTGAGAGAGCATGGCATGCCTATTAACATGGGCTGATTCCGTCATATAAAGGCATTCACTGCATAATAAAGGAATAATCAAACTGACATAGTTGGATGGACAAACTAAAACAATATCCCAATACATAAAGACCGAGGACAGTGACACTAACCTATGATCCCGGTCCTCATTCCAAGCATACTCTATGATATTCCATTGAGCCGGTGTAAAGGTTTTCAGCTCACATACGGGGATATCCTCTGGAAAGAATTTTCGAAGTGCCTATAAAATGAAAAATTACAACCATAGATGAACATAGTAATCTTCATGATCTTGATTGATGCTTGATGTTTCCATTCAATAGTGCCGACTTGTTATACCTAGTTGTGCGACCACGCTTCCTTGTCCGTGTTCCCGGCTTTGGTGGTACAAATGGGGAGCTCTTGAATGAGGACGGCTTCCTGTCTACCATAAGACGTGTATCTTTCTGTTGAAGACAACTGTGGTAGATGATCCACTTTCCTGTCACCGATGAGCAGATTAATGTTACTGTTAAGAATATTCAGCATAGTTAACAATGAAATGCAATCATACTTCACCTTCATTTGAACTTTAGCCTCTTCTCCAATTTTTGTCAGCCCTTTAGTACCAGTAACAACTTCCACATCAGCATTCGTGGAATCCCCTGTCTTCTCATTCTCTTAAGGTGTGGGAATAACTTCCTCTTCACCCTAAGATTCTTCTCCTTCTCCATCCTTGTCCTTACATGCATCTGTGGGCGTGACAGGGTCTGCGTCTTGAACAGCAGCTTCTTCTCCGGTCTTCTCCCTTCCTTTATTCCCACGCAACAAAGACTTGACACCCTCCTCAAACTTAGTCGTGTCAATCTCAGATTCATTCTCAATGTTAATGTTACAAGCATTCGAAGTGCCAAGTTTATTCAGAGCTCGAGCAAGTAATACCTCACGAGGTTCTGAATAATCATCGGTACCTTCAGGCAATGTCTGTTGTCCCAGAGAAGGATCGTACGGTACCAAGCTTCTCTCAGAAATCATAGTGGACCCTACCTCACAGACAAGTATACTGAAGTTAATGTCCGGTTGACCGGGGTCAGTAGGTGGAGAGGCATGCTGCGACACATTATCATCAGCTTTAGTTGGATCAACTCTTTTATTCACTCTTTCCTGCACTCCTCCTTCGCCATGGTTGACGTTATCATCAGCGACTTCATTTTCTTGGTCATTACCACAGTCCGATTGCTTCATGGGAAGCCCTTCTACACCTC
>JAKZET010000227.1:0-23355 GCA_023653495.1 Melastoma candidum
CGTTCAGATTCCGGAGTTCGAATGAAACTTGGATCCCGAGGAGTTCATCGACTGGATGCACACGGTAGAGCGCATCTTCGACTATGAAGAGGTGCCCGAGGAACGAAAGGTTAAGTTGGCTGCATTAAAATTGAAGAAGTACGCCAGTTTATGGTGGGAGAACACCAACCACCAGCGTCGAAGAGAAGGACGTGATCAGATACGAACATTATCAACGGGATCTCTACCTCAAGTTGCAGTCGCTTCAGCAAGTTTCAAATGTATCGGAGTACACGAGGGAATTCGAGAGACTTTTGCTGCAGTGTGATGTTCAAGAAGCCCAAGAGCAAACCATTGCTAGGTTAGGTATCTTCGAGGACTTAAGCCCCAGATCGCGGATGTTGTCGAACTTCAGCGATATTTCAACTTCAATGATGTTAGGGCGCTTACCCTCAAGGTTGAGCAGTAACAAGCGAGAAGATCGGGTACCCGCTCATTCATGAAGGTTTCGCGTTTCAACAAGGGGCATCAGAAGTTGAGTACCCAGGGGCAGCAAGCGAGAAGATCGAGTACCCAGGCAAAGCCACCGTTGACGACATCGAGAAAAACTCCTTCATCGACTACCAGATCAGAAGTTAAGTCGAACGAGCGAGATAATGCTAGACGATGTTTCAAGTGCCAAGGAATAGGACACATGGCTTCTGAGTGTCCGTCGAGAAGAAACGTTGTCATTAGAGAGGTGTCGGATGGAGAAGAAGAGTTCGATGAGAACGTCGATCCTGTTTGGGATGCAGAGGAGATTGAGGAGTACCCGGACGAAGGAGAGTTGTTCGTCATCCGAAAAGTGTTAAGCGTGACACTGGCGAGAGAGGAGAATCAAAGGGAAAGTATTTTCCACACCAGATGCACAGTCGAAAGAAAAGTTTACTTGGTGATCAAAGGAAGCTCCACCAACGCCATGTTGAGGACGTTGGTCGAAAAGCTGAAGTTGCCTATCGAAGCTCATCCTCACCCCTATCGTCTTCAATGGCTCAACAAGGAGAGTGATGTTTGAGTGACCTAGAGAGCGAGAGTTCCGTTCTCGATTGGGAAAAGCTACAAGGATGAAGTCGTTTACTTGAACCTAAACAAATTAAGAACAAACCCGAACAAGGTCTGGATAGAACAACCTCGAACCCGGATACAACGATAGCCCCACCGTGAGCGAAAAAGGCTGCCAAAACACTCTCAACTCACCACACTTAGATTCTAGGCTAAGTGATATAGATAAAAGAAAGAACCACTCAAGTTTAAACCTCCCGAAGATCTCCCCTTCTCCTTCAGCATAGAACCCTTTAAAAGACTTCGAAGAGAGAGTTCTAGATAAACTGCACTAATTGCACTCCCCACTAACCCCTTAATCAATTCTCCCACTGCCACCATCCCACTAACTTCATAAATGACACAATTTAAGACTCTAATACTTTAAATTTGTCCTTCCATGGGCGGTGTATTAAGTAGGGGTCTTTACTTCTCAAAAATGCTTCAAACTTGCCCAAATGAAGCATTACTTGGTCAATCCACTCCAGTACATTATAGGCCACAACTTCCTCCTTGATTGTAACTTCTTCGAACTGGTTGTAGTGCGCATCATTCTCCCTTTGTTGGCAAAGATTTGTCCCCAAATCTAAACAGTCTTCATCAACCTCGTATGGTGCCAGGTCCTAAACATTAAAAGTTGCCGAAACTCTATATTCCCCGGGAGGTCGATTTTGTAGGCGTTATTGTTGATCAGTTCCACCACACGAAAAGGTCCCTCTGCTCGAGGCATGAGTTTATTCTTTCGACTTGTAGAAAGCCTTTCCTTATGAAGATGAATCCACACAAGATCACCGGGTTGGAAGATCCGTTCTTTACGTCCCTGGTTCCGCCTTCATTAATCTTTCATTTTGTTTCTCTATATTTGCTCGAATATGCTGGTGGAGTTTCAGCATTGCCACGACTCGTTTGACAGCATCCATGTTAACGACATCCTTGCTCGGCATCGGTAATAGTTCAATGGGCACCTGTAGGTTAAAACCACAAACTACCTCAAAGGGAGTTGCTTTCGTAGTGCTGTGAGGAGCTCGGTTGTATGCAAATTCGGCATGGGCAAGCTTGATGTCCCAATACGCAAAGATAGGAAGAACGAAAGTTTTGCCCATTCTGGATGCACAACTTTGCTTAACTTCATCGCGGGCTTTCTCGTTGCCATGATGAATGCGTTGCGAAGATATTGACCATATTCGTAATCCTCGGACGAATAACAATTGTTTCTAAATGGTTTGGAATGACTCGGGTTCGTTTAGGCTTCCGAAAAAGCAAGTTTGGAAGAACGAAAGTTTTACGCATTCTTGATGCTCGACTTTACGTAAGTTGTGCGCGGGCTTTCCATTTGCCATGGTTAGTTCATTGAGAATAAATTATCTCCAATCTGGTTGCTATAATGAATAACTAATGTTTGTCAATTATTTGGAACGATTTATGTTCGTTTATGCATCCGAAAACTCAAGTCCGGAAAAAAAGAAAATTCTACGCATTCTGGATGCACAACTTTGCGTAAGTTGTGCGGCTTTCTCTTTTTAATTTGGAATTCAATGCCAAGAAATTGACCCCAATCTGGTTTCTCGAACATTTAACTATTGTTTCTAAATGGTTTGGAACGATTCGGTTTCGATTAGGGTTCCGAAAACTCAAGTTCAGAAGAACGAAAGTTCTGCGTATTCTTGATGGACAACTTTGCGTAGGTTGTGCGCGGGCTTTCCATTTGCCATGGTGAATTCATTGCGATAAAATTGACCCCAATCTGGTTGCCCAAACGAATAACTAATGTTTGTAAATTATTTGGAACGAGTCGGGTTCGTTTATGCATCCGAAAATGCAAGTTCGTAAGAACGAAAATTCTACGCATTCTGGATGGACAACTTTGCATATGTTGTGCGCGGGCTTTCCCTTAGCCAGCATGCATTCGTTGCGAAGAGATTGACCCTAGTCTAGTTCCTCGGACGAATAACTAATGTTTCTTAATGGTTTGGAAAGATTAGGGTTCGTTTAGGCTTCCGAAAACGCAAGCTCGGAAGAACGAAAGTTCGGCGCATTCGGGATGCACAACTTTGCATAAGTTGTGCGCGGGCTTTCTAACATAAAGACGGTCGTCGCTTCGCCCACATCTCAGCCAACGTCGCCTACGGGAGGTCTCAACTTGGTGATCAAGGAGTAAGCAAGGCGACGAGGAGCACCGAGCAACCCGTCTCTCAGGCGACGAAAGGCCATCAAGCGATGAGCCACCCAAAGGACGGTTACGATCTGACGGCTCTGGTCTGACAGCTTGTTAGATGACATGTTAGATGAGTGGCATGGAGAGTAGGTGTTTTCAAAAGTAGACTTGCGAAGTGGCTACCACTAGATCCGAATGAAGGAATGTGACAAGTGGAAGACGGCTTTCAAAACCAAGTACGGGCTGCACGAATGGTTGGTGATGCCCTTTGGTTTGTCGAACGCGCCCAGCACGTTCATGCAACTAATAATAACCCATGTCTTGCGACCATTCATGGGGAAGTTCGTGGTTGTCTACTTCGACGACAATCTCATCTACAGCTGCAGTCTCGACGAGCATGTTGAGCACCTTCGCACAGTGTTTCACATGCTTCGCGACGAGAAGCTATATGGGAATCTCGAGAAGTGTGAATTCTTCCAACCCAATGTAGTACTCCTTGGTTTTGTAGTGTCAAGCGAAGGAATCAAGGTTGATGAAAGCAAGATCGAAGCAATTAGGGAGTGGCCAGTGCCAAAGAGTTTCCACGACGTTCGTTGCTTCCATAGCATAACGTCATTTTACAGGAGATTCATTCGAGGTTTCAGCTCGATCACAACCCCTCTCATTGAGTGTCTAAAAGGAGAGAAGTTTGAGTGGACTTTAGCCACACAGGCTAGTTTCGAGTGACTGAAAGAGTGTCTAAGCGAAGCACCCGTTCTCGCCATACCTGACTCTTCGAGGAAGTTCGAAGTCGAATGCGACGCATCCGGAGTTGGAATAGGAGGAGTGTTGATGCAGGAAAGGAGACCCATCGCTTCCTTCAGCGAGAAGCTCAATGGTGCGAAACTCAACTACTCGATGTACGACAAGGAGTTCCTAGCTATCGTTCGAGTTTTGGAGACATGGAACCACTACCTGCTGCCTCGAGAGTTCATGCTACACACCGACCATGAAGCTCTCAAGTACATCAATGGTCAGCACAAGCCCAGCCGGCGACAAGCCAAATGGGTAGAATTCCTTCAATCTTTTACCTTTATACTCAAGCATAAACCTGGAGCAAAGAACGTAGTTGCGGATGCCCTTTCAAGGAAGATGGTCTTGTTGTCCGCAATGGAGACCAAGCTCATTGGTTTCGAGTATCTAAGGGATCTATGTAAGGGCGACGAAGATTTTGGACAAGTCTTCGCCCAATGAACCACTCAAGCGATTGATCGGTTCCACCAGATGAATGGATTTCTCTTTCGCGACTCTAAGTTGTCCATTCCCAGGAGTTCGACACGAGAGCTACTCATTCGAGAAGTCCATGGAGGAGGAATCGCCGGACATTTTGGCATCGACAAGATATTGTCGATACATCAGGAGAATTTCTATTGGCCACAAATGGAGAAGCAAGAGAAGAGTCTGATCTCGAGATGTGCAATCTTGATGCGGAAACACCTAACAAAGTAAACTTGAACCTAAACAAATTAGGAACAAACCCGAACAAGGTCTGGATAGAACAACCTCGAACCCGGATACAGCGGTGGCACCACCGTGAACGAAAGGCGGCGAAAACACTCTCAACTCGCCACACTTAGATTCTAGGCTAAGTGATATACAGAAAAGAAAGAACCACTCAAGTTTAAAATTCCCAAAAGATCTCCCCTTCTCCTTCAGCATAGAACCCTTTAAAGGACTTCGAAGAGAGAGTTCTAGACAAACTGCACAAAATGCACTCCCCACTAACCCCTTAATCAATTCCCCCACTACCACCATCCCACTAACTTCATAAATGACCCCATTTAGGACTCTAATACTTCAAATTCGTCCTTCCATGGGCTGGGTCTTAAGTAGGGGTCTTTACTTCTCCAAAATGCTTCAAACTTGCCTAAATGAAGCATTACTTAGTCCAATCCACTCCAGCAAATTATAAGCCAGAACTTCCTCCTTGATTGTAACTTCTTCGATCTGGTTGTAGTGCGCATCATTCCCCCTTTGTTGGAAAGATATGTCCTCAAATCTAAGGGGTCTTCATCATCCTCGTATGGTGTCAGGTCCTGAACGTTAAAAGTTGTCGAAATTTCGTATTCCCCCGGGAGGTCGATCTTGTAGGTGTTATTGTTGATCCGTTCCGCCACACGAAAAGGTCCTTCTGCTCGAGGCATGAGTTTATTCTTTTGTCTTGTAGAAAACCTTTCCTTACGAAGATGAATCCACACCAGATCACCGGGTTGGAAGATCCGTTCTTTACGTCCCTAGTTCGCCTTCTTCATGTATCTTTCATTTCGCTTCTCTATATTTGCTTGAATCAGCTGGTGGAGTTTCAGCATTGCCTCGGCTCGTTTGACAGCATCCATGGTCACGACATCGGTAACAGTTCAATAGGCACCTGCGGGTTAATACCATAAACTACCTCAAAGGGAGATGCTTTCGTAGTGCTGTGAGGAGCTCAGTTGTATGCAAATTCGGCATGGGCAAGCTTGATGTCCCAATCCTTTTGATTCTTTGACACCATTGTCCTGAGGATGGCTCCCGTTGTTCGGTTAACTACCTTCGCTAGGCCATCAGTCTGAGGGTGACAAGTGGTGCTAAAGAGTAGTCTCGTCCCAAGGTTGTGCCACAATGTCTTCCATAAGTAACTCAGGAACTTTGCAACACAATCATATACAATCGTCGCTGGAATACCATGCAGCTGAACAATTTTGTGAAAGTAGAGATCCGCAACACTAGGGGCATCGTCAGTCTTCCTGCATGGAATGAAATGTGCCATCTTCGAGAATCTATCAACAACCACCATTATGGAGTCCCTTTGTCGCTGCGTTCGTGGCAATCCAAGAACAAAGTCCATGTTGACGTGCTCCCATGGATGATCTGCCACTGGTAGAGGAGTGTAGAGGCCTTGTGGCTGGATATGACTCTTAGCTCACTGAGAAATGCTACACCGTCGAAGCAGCACATGGATAACTTTGTTTATCTCTGGCCAATAGAAATGTTCGTAAAACATTTCAAATGTCTTATGCACCCCGATGGCCAGCAATCCCTCCTCCATGAACTTCTCGAATCAACAACTCTCTAACGGAGCTTCGAGGAACGTATAGTCTAGTGGCCACTGCCGAGGAGTTTCCACAACGTTCGTAGTTTCCTTGGCTTAGCGTCGTTTTACAGGAGATTCATTTGAGGTTTCAGCTTGATCGCAGCCCCTCTCACTGATGTCTAAAAGGAGAGAAGTTTGAGTGGACAACAGCCGCACAAGCTAGTTTTGAGCGACTGAAAGAGTGTCTAAGCGAAGCACCCGTTCTCGCCTTTCCTGACTTTGCAAGGATGTTCGAAGTCGAATGCGACACATCCGGAGTTGGATTAGGAGGAGTGTTGATGCAGGAAGGGAGACCCATCGCTTACTTCAACGAAAAGCTCAATGGTGCGAAACTCAAATACTAGACGTACGACAAGGAGTTCCTAGATATCGTTCGAGTTTTGGAGACGTGGAGCCACTACATGCTGCCTAGAGAGTTCGTGCTACACACCTCTATCATGAAGCTCTCAAGTACATCAATGGTGATACGGGGATGGTAAGGAATAGATGATTCCAATACCAAACACGAAGGGGGAACGTCACTGTAAAGGGTGCGGAATGGAGTGACGCTGAAATGGACATAAGGTGTGTAGGGTAGGCGGCTGAAAAGGGAGGGTTGAGTTCAACCTCTACGGTTACACATTCACCACCGTGAAAGAAGACTTGATAGACTCGTTTGGCCGTCGATACAGATACACCACCACGAACAAAACGAGGGCGAGGCACAATGCGGAGGATATAGATATACCACCACCGGTTGAGTGCTCTACTCAATCCGCACTTAGAATCCACCAAATGAAGAACGAGGTTGAAGGAGAATCCACTCACTTCGGGTAGAAAGACAAAGTCTTCCAAAGGGTTTATAATCTCATTCAAAAGTTTTTCAAATGGTTACAAGGGCGCCCATTATATAGGGATCCTGATGAAGGGACGGGGTGGGACGGTTCGGTTACTCAAACGACACAAACGAACCAAGATAGCGAACGATGATAGGTGAGGGTGATAAACTGGAAAGTAAAGGATAACGGCGTGCCAACATCCGGATACAAGCTAAGCCGCCACCGAAGAATGGACATGCCCTGCCCGGACCTCGTACGAATATAGCAACAGCACCACCGTATTTGGACTCGGGATTGAACGACACCACGACTGGATACAGCAACGCACCACCGGCTCAGATAATCTCACCTCACACGGAATCCACCGAGTGATAAGAGAAAAGAGGCTCAAAGAGTTTCTGGGTTTCAATGTCTAAATTCAAGATAAACTGTCCTCTAGGGTTACAAGACAATAGCTTATATAGGCCACCTCAAAGGAAAGACAATAAAAGGAAATGAAATAAAAGATACGGAAACAAAATCAAAAGATAAGGAAGGAAAATATAATATTTCCTCCCGACAAGATCTGAATAGTTAGTGGGGTAGGGTAGTGGAGTAGGCGCGATGTTTAGGCTGCAATTTGTCAGACCTGATCCGTCAGCTCATAACCAACAGCCTCTTGGGTTCCTCGTCTCCTCAGCCGCCTTCACCTGACCGTGTCGCTTGGCCCGAAGACTTTGCCCCTTCGCCTATCGCTTGACCCGACCACTACAACAGCGTGAGTTCCGCTTGTCGCCCGGTCATCGCAAGCGAGGTGACACCAAAACCACCCTTGTCGCCCAAGTACATAAACGCTATATCATGAACATAGACAAAATGCATGCATGGCCAGATTCATGGAAGAACCATAAACAGCTTATTGGGAAAACAAACATAAATGCGGATGCAAGAATGAGTAAATGCATGAATAAAGGGAGGGAAATTGATTCAGCTTCTTTGAGACTTCTCGGATTCGTGATCCTTCGGCTTCGAATCTTTAAGTCGTCGCCTAGAATGAATGTCGCTTAGAAGATCGTCGCTGAATAGGTTGCGTCGCCTGACTCCTGTCCCTTGAAGTTGTCGCTCGATACTTTCGTCGCCCAGTCAACCGCTAATGAGCAAAGTGAGTCCTCTTATGGTGGGCGATGAAAGGGGTGTGGGTGAGTTGTCGACCGTCTTCGTATCATCCTCCCCTTGTTGAAGAGAGTTTGCCCTGAAACTCGCAAAATCCTCATCTTCAACATATGGTATGAGGTCCTTAATGTTGAAAGTGGCGGAAACTCCATATTCTCCGGGCAGATCGACCTTGTAGGCATTATCGTTGATGCGTTCGACGATCTTCAAAGGTCCTTCCACGAGAGGCATCAGCTTGTTTTTCCTCTTTGCGGGGAATCGTTCCTTCCTCAGATGAATCCACACTAAGTCTCCCGGCTAAAGAACCTTCGCTCTCCTTCCACGATTTGCTCTTTCCTGATATCAAAGATTAGCCTTCTCGATCTGAGCACGAATCTTCTCATGGAGCATTTGCAACTGCTTTGCACGCTCTTTAGCATCCCGACTAATTGATCTCGCAACATTCATAGGCATTAGTTCGACAGTGACTAAAGGATTGAGTCCGTAAACTATCTCGAAGGGTAGTGACTTCGTTGTCGTACTTGGGGCTCTGTTGTATGCAAACTCCGCATGAGCGAGCTTTACATCCCAATCGTTCTGGTTCTTCGTGACTAAGATTTGAAGGATTGCAACCATAATATGATTGACAACCTCTGTTTGTCCATCGGTCTGCCGATGATAGGCTGTTAGGAAAACGGGCTTCGGCATTTCATAGCATGCCAGAAGATGGATCGACTACAACCATGATCGAATCCTTCCTCTGTTGCGTTCTCGGTAGTCCTAGCACGAAATCCATACTTACATGCTCCCATGGTCGCTCCGAGACTGGAAGTGGAGTATACAATCCTTGGGGCTGGACTCGGCTCTTCGCCTGCTGGCAGATAGCACATCTCGAGATAAGGCATTGAACTTGCTTCTCCATTCAAGGCCAACAGAAATTCTCCGGAAGAAGCATCGACAATGTCTTGTCGACTCCAAAGTGTCCGGTGATTCCTCCTCCATGGACTTCTCGAATGAGTAGATCTCGCGTCGAACTCCTGGGAATGCACAACTTAGAGTAGCGAAATAGAAATCCATTCACCTGGTGGAATCGATCAATCGCCCGAGTGGTGCATTGGGTGAAGACTTCTGCAAAATCTTCATCGCCCTTATAAGCGATGACCTTAATATCTCCATTGGGCGAAACCAATGAGCTTAGTCTCCATTGCGGACAACAAGATCATCTTCCTTAAAAGGGCATCCGTAACTACGTTCTTTGCTCCGCATTTGGCATGTTGCCGGCTGAGTTTGTGCAGACCATTGATGTACTTGAGAGCTTCATGGTCGGTGTGCAGCATGAACTCTCTAGGCAGCAGGTACTGGCTCCACGTCTCCAAAACTTGAACAATAGTGAGGGACTCTTTGTCGTACGTCGAGTAGTTGAGTTTCGGACCATTGAGCTTCTCGCTGAAGTAAGCGATGGGTCTCCCTTCCTGCGTCAACACTCCTCCTATTCCAACTCCAGATGCATCCGCATTCCATTTCGAACATCTTTGCAAAGTCAGGTAATGCAAGAACGGGTGCTTCGCTTAGACACGTTTTTAGTCGCACGAAACAAGCTTGTGTGGCTGAAGTCCACTCGAATTTGTCTCCCTTCAAGTATTAGGTGAGTGGGGCTGAGATTGAGCTGAAACATCGAATGAACCTTTTGTAGAACGACGCTAAACCATGAAAGCTTCGAATGTCGTGGAAACACTTTGGCATCGGCCACTCCTTGATTACTTCGATCCTGCTTTCGTCGACCTTGTTCTTTATGTAGATACTACAAAACCAAGAAATATCATACTCGGCGGAAAGAACTCACACTTTTTAAGATTTCCAAATAGCTTCTCCTCCTGAAGTGTGCGGAACACAACTCGCAAATGGTCGACATGCTCCTGGTTGTTTCGAGAGGATATCGTTGAAGCAGACGACCCCAAAGTTCCCCATGAAAGGTCGCAAGACATGGGTCATCAATCGCATGAACGTGTTGGGCACGTTTGACAAACCAAAGGGAGGGCATCTCCGACCATTTGTACAACCCATGCTTAGTCTTGAAGGCTGTCTTCCACTCGTCGCCTTCTTTCATCCGAATCTGGTGATAACCACTTCGCCAATCCACTTTCGAAAACATCTGCACTCCATGCAACTCATCTAACATGCCATCTAGTCGAGGAAATGCATTAGTATTTATGTTTGTTGGATTTTCAATAAGCCATTTATGGTTCGTCTATGAATCTGGCCATGCATGCATCTTGTCTAAGTTCAATATCTTGCAGCTATGTTCTTGTTCTGGTGATCCCTATACAATGGGTGCCCTTGTAAGAATTTGAAAAAAAAACTTTGATCAGATTATAAATCCCATTGTTAGACTTTGTCTTTCTATCCGAAGTGAGTGGATTCTCCTTCAACCTCGTTCTTCATTTGGTGGATTTCAAGTGCGGATTGAGTTGAGCGTATCAACCGGTGGTGGTGTATCTGTATCCTCCGCGTTGTGCCTCGCCCTCGTCTTGTTCGTGGTGGTGTATGTGTATCCATGGCCAAACGAGTTTATCTGAGTTATTCTTTCGCGGTGGTGTTTTGTATCCGTGGAGGCTGAATCTCAACCTATCCTTCATCAATCCCTTTGTCCTTATTCCCATTTCCATCATTCTAGCCTCACCCCCTTACACATCCTTCCGTCCATCCCCACGTCACTCTATTCCGCAACCTTAGTGACGTTCCCTTTCCTTTTTTGGTATTGGAATCATCTATTCCTTGCCGATCCCCGCATCAACAGGGATGAAGATGAGCTTCGACTGGCAACTTAAGCTTCTCGACCATCGTCCTCGACACGACGTTGCTGCAGCTTCCGCTATCCACAAACACCAAACAAACTTTTCCTTCGACTGTACACCTAGTGTGGAAACTACTTTCTCTTTGATTCTCCTTCGTCTGGGTACTCCTCAATCTCTTCTGCATCCCAAATATGATCAACGTTCTCATCCAACTCTTCTTCCCCTTCGGACAGCTCTCTAATGACAACGTTTCTCCTCGGTGGACACTCAGAAGCCATGTGTCCTACTTCTTGGCCCTTGAAACATCGTCTAGCATTATCTCGCTCGTTCGACTTGACTTCAGGTCTTGTAGTCGATGATGGAGTTCTCCTCGACGACGTCGACTGTGGCTTTGCTTGGGAGCTACTCCCCTTGTTGAAAGGAGGAGCCTTTATAAGTGGGTGGGTACTCGATCTCCTCGCTGGCTGTTGTTCAACCTTGTGGGCAAGCACTCTAACGTCGTCGAGGTTGAAATATTGTAGAAGTTCGACCGCATCCGCGATCTAAAGCTTAAGTCCTCGAAGATACCTAGCAATGGTTTGCTCTTGGGCTGGCTTCTTGGACATCACACTACAGCAATAGTCTCTCGAACTTCGTTGTGTAATCCGATACACTTGAAACTTGCTGAAGCGATTGCAACTTGAGGCAGTGGTCTCATCGATACTGCTCCGGCAGAAACCTCTTTGTCATAGCCCTTTTCATTTTCGACCATGTTCGGATCTGATCTCGTCCCTCTCTTCGACGCTGCTGGTTGGTATTCTCCCACCACAAACTAGCGTACTTCTTCAACTTTAATGCAGCCAACTTAACCTTTCGTTCCTCGGACACCTCTTCATAGTCGAAGATGCGCTCGACCGTGTGCATCCAGACGATGAACTCCTCGGGGTCCAAGTTTCCTTCGAACTCCGAAATCTGAACACTCATCATCGGGGCTCTTCTCTCCTGCCTACGATACTCCGGTAAAAATCCTCGTTGAGATTCCTCACGCCATGGGTTCTCCTCATCGTCGTTGTTCAATCGACTGCGGGAAGTCGATGCATGATGTGTTCGCAACGACTATAGTTATTGCCGAAGATCGGCGATCTGCTGCTCAAGCCGAGCAACGTGTGCTTCGTTTAGAGACAAACCGCATTGGAATCTTCCGACCATTGACAACCGTGCGCTCTGATACCAAAATGATACAGGGAAGATAAGGAATAGATGATTCCAATACCAATCACGAAGGGGAAACGTCAAAGAAAACGGTGCGGAATGGAGTGACGCTGGAATGGACAGAAGGTGTGTAGGGTAGGTGGCTGAAAAGGGAGGGTTGAGTTCAACCTCCATGGTTACTGATTCACCACCTTGAAAGAAGACTCGATAGACTCGTTTGGCCTTGGATACAGATACACTACCACGAACAAGATGGGGGCGAGGCAGAACGTGGAAGATATAGATACACCATGATGCGTTATCGGGACCAACTCTAAATACTTCTATTCAAAGCAGATGGAGAGGGGATTACCTTTATTGCAATTGTCTGACTGATTGAGAAGGGAACCCAGAAGGACGCCGATATCCCTCGAATTAATGTGATGAGAGTTGGCCAAGTCGAGATCGAATCAAGAGGAGTGATCGAGATGGGGACTACCTTGACGATATTGAAGAGGTCGAGTTGAGTCTTCAACTCGAGAAGACCAGAGATAATCTCGAGAACTGTCTCGAGAACATGAGAGCGAGGTCCATCTCGCGAATTGGAGGACGATGTCTGTCTCGAGGGTAGCTTCCACTTGCTAATACGGGGACGGCAAGGAATAGATCACTCCAATACCGAATCGAAGGGAATGTCATTGTGGGTGCGGAATGGAGTGACGTGGGAATGGCAGAAGGATAGAAGATGAGACGGGTTGGCTGAATAGATGGGTATGAAAGGATAGTTTGAGATCAACCTCCACGGATACAGAGACACCACCGTGAAAGAAGACTTGGATAGAACTCGCTTGTCACACGGATACAGACACACCACCTTGAACAAGAACGAGGGCGAAGAACAACACAGAGGATACAAGCACACCACCACCGGTTGATACACTCTACTCAATCTGCACTTGGATTCTACCAAATGAAGAATGAGGTTGAAAGAGAATCCACTCCTTCGGATAGAAAGACAAAAGTTTAATTCGGGTTTAAAAGTCTGAATAATCTGCTTTCTCAACTCTTACAATGCAAGGGCTTATATCGTCTACCCATGGAAAGACAACAAAGGAAACGAAATAAAAGATAAGGGAAATAAAATAAAGAATGGGATCAGAAAATGTGGAAATGAAATATATTATTTCCTCCGGACAAGATCTGAAAAGATCATGGAGCAGGTGCCACTTTTGTTGTACAAGTTGTCAGACCTGAGCCGTGAGATCATAACCGTCCTTTAGGCTGCTCGTCACATGGTTGCCCTTCATCGCCTGACAGTCGTGTCGCTCAGTGCTCCTTTCGCCTCGCTTACTCGATGACCAGCAGATTGAGGCCTCCATCAAGTGACGTTGGTTGAGATGAGGGCGAAGCGATGACCGTCCTTGTATCATCCTCCCCATGTTGAAGAGAGTTTGCCTTCAAACTTGTTGGATCATCATCTTTGAACGGAATGAGGTCTTTCACATTGAAAGTGTCAGTGACTCCATACTCTCTAGAAAGATCAACCTTGTAGGTGTTGTCGTTGATGCGCTCAATGATCTCGAAAGGTCCACCATCACGAGGCATCAGATTGTTCTTCCTCTTTGCAGGAAATCGTTCCTTCCTCAGATGAACCCACACTAAGTCTCCTGGCTGAAAAACCTTCGCTCTCCTCCCGCGATTTGCTCTCTCCTGATATCAAAAATTAGCCTTCTCGATCTGAGCACGAATCTTCTCATGGAGCAATCTCATCTCCTTAGCGCGCTCTTCGGCATCTCGGTTGACGGTCTTCACACTTGATAATGGCATCAGATCGACCGGAATTATAGGGTTGAGGCCATAGACTACCTCAAAGGGTGAGAACTTGGTTGTTGAACTCGGAGCTCTGTTGTAGGCGAACTCAGCATGAGCAAGCTTCACATCCCAATCCATCTGGTTCTTCGAAACCAAGGTTCGAAGAATTGCAGCCATGGTTCGATTCACAACCTTTGTCTATCCGTCGGTCTGCGGGTGGTACGCCGTGCTAAAGACGAGCTTAGTTCCCAACTTGTGCCACAACGTCTTCCAAAAGTAGCTTAGGAACTTGACGTCGTGATCTGATACGATCGACTTGGATATTCCATGCAACCTCAACACTTGTCAACAGTATAAGTCCACTCCGTTGGTTGCTTCGTTTGTCTTCTGGCATGGAATGAAGTGTGTCATCTTCAAGAATCTATCGACCACAACCATGATCGAATCCTTCCTCCGCTACGTCCTGGGTAATACCAACACAAAATTCATACGTACATGAACCCATGGTCGCTCAGGAACTGGATGTGGAGTATACAATCCTTAGGGTTGGACTCGGCTCTTCGCCTGGTGGCAGATAGCACATCTTGAAATAAGGCTCCTCACTTGCTCCATTTGAGGCCAATAGAAATTCTCCTGAAGCATTGACAATGTCTTGTCGACATCAAAATGTCCGGCAATTCCTCCTCCATGGACTTCTCGAATGAGTAGCTCTCGTGTAAACTCCTGGGAATGCACAATTTAGAGTAGCGAAAGAGAAATCTATTCACCTGGTGGAATCTGTCAATCACCTGGGTGGTGCATTGGGCGAAGACTACTCCAAAATCTTTGTCGCCCTTATATAGATCATTCAGGTACTCGAAACCAATGACATTGGTCTCCATTGCACTAGCCCCTCCTTGATCGCGTTGATCTTGCTTTCATCATCCTTGATTCCTTCGCTTGGCACTACAAAACCAAAGAATACTACACTGGGTTGGAAGAACTCACACTTCTTGAGATTCCCATATAGCTTGTCGTCGCGAAGTGTGTGACACACTGTGCGAAAGTGCTCAACATGCTCGTCGAGACTGCAGCTGTAGATGAGGATGTCGTCGAAGTAGACAACCACGAACTTCCCCATGAATGGTCGCAAGACATAGGTCATTAGTCGCATGAACGTGCCGGGCGCGTTCAACAATCCAAAGGGCATCACCAACCATTCGTACAGCCCGTACTTGGTTTTGAAGGCCGTCTACCACTCGTCACCTTCATTCTTTCTGATCTGGTGGTAGCCACTTCGCAAGTCTACTTTTGAAAACACCTCCTCTCCATGCAACTCATCTAACATGTCATCTAGTCACCTTTACTTCTCCATGTGCCATCCTTCTTCGGTACCAATATAGCTGGAACTGAACAAGGGTTCAATCTATCTCATACCAAGCCTTTCTCCAGTAACTCATCAATCTGCCTTTGAAGTTCTTTCGCTTATTCGGGGTTGCATCGATAAGCTGGTCGGTTGGGTAAGGAGGCTCCTGGAACCAAATCAATATGGTGTTGCATACTTTGCAAGGGTGGTAGTTTAATTGGTAACTCTTCTGGGAACACATTCTTAAACTCCTTGATTAAAGCTTTCGCTCGTGGATGTTCCAACGATTGATCCTGGGTTGCTTCGACCAGAACCAAAAAGAAAATATCCTCGCTTTTTTGCATCGCCCGAATCAACTCCATTCGCTTGATCACCTGAGCGGGCAACTGGTTGATAGGAGTTTCGCCTGGCTGGGCGGTTAAAGGAATCAGGATGATTTTTTTCTCCTCGACGCTGATGGAATAGGTATTATTGTACCCATCATGTTGTGCGCGTCGATCGAATTGCCATGGTCTTCCTAGGAGCAAATGGCATGCATCCATCTGAATCATATCCCAAATGACTTCGTCCTTGTAGCTTTTCCCAATCGAGAAAGGGACTCGCGCTTGTTGCGTCACACGAACATCACTGTCCTTGCTGAGCCATTATAGGTGATAAGGATGAGGATATGGTGCTACGGACATTCTATCACGGTTCTAGAGTGCAACTTCCGCTATCTACAATCACCAAACAAACTTTATCTTTAACAGCACACCTGGTATGAAAGATGCACTCAAATTGGTTTTCCTCGCGAACTGTGTTGCGTTCAAGGCCTTACGGACGACTACCAACTCTCCTTTGTCCGGATACTCCTCAGTTTCCTCTTGATCCCAAATAGGATCAACGTTCTCATCAAACTCTTCTCCTTCATCGGACAACTCTTTGATGACAACATTTCGCCTTGACAGACACTCCAACCCCATATGTCCTGTCCCTTGGCATTTGAAACAACGTCGAACAGGATCTCGCTCGTTCGTCTTCACTTCAGGCCTAGTAGTCGATGATGGGGTTCTTTTTGGCATAGTCGACGATGGCTTCGCCTGGAAACTACTTCCCTTGTTGAAAGGCGGAGCCTTCACAAATGGGCGTGCACTAGACTTCCTCGCTTGCTGCTGCTCAACCTTGTGGGCAAGCGCTTGAACATCGTCAAAAGTCCAATACTGCTGAAGCTCTACAGCATCCGCAATCTGTGTCTTAAGCCCCAGAAGATACCTAGCAATAGTTTGCTCGGGGGCTTCCTGGACATCGCACTGCAGCAAGAGTCTTTCAAACTCCCTCGTGTACTCCGACACCGTTGAGACTTGTGGAAGCGACTGCAACTTGAGATAGAGATCACGCCGATAGTGCTCAGGCAAAAATCTCTTAGTCATAGCCCATTTCATTTTTGACCACGTCCGGATCTTATCACGTCCTTCTCTGCGGCATTGATGATTGTTGTTCTCCCACCATAGGTTGGCGTACCGTAACGCTGCCATCTTATCTTTTCGATCCTCGGGCACCTCCTCGTAATCGAAGATGCATTTGACTGTATGCAGCCAATCGATGAATTCATCAGGGTCAAGGTTTCCCTCAAACTCCGGAATCCGGACACTTATCGTTTGGGCTCTCCTTTCGAGTCGCCGGTTTTCTGGTAACGATCCTAGTTGAGAAACATCACGCCATGTTTTCTCTTCTTCGTCGCTGTTTAATCGACTGCGAGAAGGCGATTCATTATGGGTTCGCGACAATTGAAGTTGTTGCTGAAGATCAGCGATTTGCTGCTCAAGCCGAGCAACATGTACATCGTCAAGAGTCATACCGAGTTTGAATCTACCGGCCATTGACAACCATGGATTGTACTGCAACCTGGTGCGCACGGTAACAACCTTGCGCTCTGATAACAAGATGATACGGGGACGACAAGGAATAGATGACTCCAATGCCGAATCGAAGGGAACGTTACTGTGGGTGCGGAATGGAGTGACGTGGGAATGGGCGAAAGGATGGAAGATGAGGCGGGTTGGTTGAATAGATGGGTATGAAGGATAGGTTGAGATCAACCTCCACGGATACAGATATACCACCGTGAAAGAAGGCTCGGATAGAACTCGCTTGTCACACGGATACAGACACACCACCGTGAACAAGAACGAGGGCGAGGAACAACACGGATGATATCGGGGCACCACCACCGGTTGATACACTCTACTCAATCTGCACTTGGATTCTACCAAATGAAGAATGAGGTTGAAAGAGAATCCACTCCTTCGGATAGAAAGACAAAAGTTTAATCCGGGTTTAAAAGTCTGAATAATCTGCTTTCTCAACTCTTACAATGCAAGGGCTTATATAGGCTGCCCATGGAAAGACAATAAAGGAAATGAAACAAAAGATAAGGAAAATAAAATAAAAGGATACGATCAGAAAATGAGGAAAGGAAATATATTATTTCCTCCGAACAAGATCTAAAAAGATAATGGAGCAGGGTAGTGGAGCAGGCGCGACTCCTGGTATGCAAGTTGTCAGACCTGAGCCGTCAGATCGTAACCGTCCTATAGGCTGCTCGTCGCATGGTTGCCCTTCGTCGCCTGAGAGTCGTGTCGCTCAGTGCTTCTTTCGCCTCACTTACTCGATGACCAACAGATTGAGGCCTCCAGCAAACGACGTTGGTTCAGATGCGGGCGAAGCGACGGAAGCGGGTGAAGCGACGACCATGTTTGTACCCCTTGCTCAAGGGAAGCTCGAGACGGGAAACTCGAGAAGGTGAGCTCGAGAAGGGGAGCTCGAGAAGACATCAAGTCTGGCCAGCCGACGTTAGGCCCAATTACCTTAGTTTACCTTTTCGGACTTGTTTCTAATTAGCTTTGGTTTTTACTACTTTGGGCCAAATGGGGAGTTAGGGTTAGCCCATTTTTGGTCATCTATAAATGGGACTCTTGTGTTTAGGTTTAGACAGAGCCTTTTGAAAAATTTTCCCAAATTTGGCAGCCGTCAAGTTCTTGCATGTACGTTGTGCAACTTCTCTTACCGTTTGGTGGATTCCAAGCATGGCGAGATTTTATCCGAGCATTCCCATAAATCGGTGGTGATTTCTGTATCCAGTTGTGAGGCGTTCAACCCTAGTGCAATCCTGGTGGTGCTTCGACTATATCCAGCGGCGGTTCGAGTTTTATCATTTTCGGTTTGTTCGTTCATGCGTTCCGTTTAGTCGTTGTCTTTTCCATTTCCGTGGTTGGTGGCGCATCAGTTGGTATCCGAGCACACGGTATTTGAGCGTGCTGGGTCGTTTGAAAGAGTGCGGTTGTTGTGTTGAGCACAGGTTGTGGAGAGCGCTAGTTGTTGGGTAGCACTGTGTTTTGAAGGGTGCACGTTGTTGAGAACGTTCGGTTGTTGAGAGTGCACGTTGTTGAGAACGTTCGGTTGTTGAGAATGCACGGTTGTATTGAGCGTTGGGTTGTTGGAGAGCGCAAGTTATCGTAGACGCAAGGCTGTTGTTGAGCGTAAGGTAGAAGTAATGGCGAATTGAACAGCGTATTGAGGATGTTAGATGTCAACTTCTGGATTTGACAATCGATGGACGACGAAAGTCCCTATCAATTGAATCTCCAGTCAATTCTACAGTCAAGCTTGTCCAGAACCCTTTATTCGACTGTTCGGTTGAAGAGGATGCATACCTTTTTCGAGAGAACACTTGTTCTATGCACAATCGCATGGATGGGATGTTCTTCAATCCCCTTTTTAACTTTTTACAGTGATGACAAAGAGAGCCCCTGGAGTGGAGAGGTTCAACAAGAGTCGATAGCCACCCCAACAGATCTTTGCCAAGAAGAGATAGCTCAGAAGATGACCATTCAGAATCAAGAAGTTGAGGCTTGTCTTGATAACGGAGAAAACTTCGAAGAGGATTCAAGTTCGATTTGGGACTCTCAAGGTATTGAGGAGACGGAGGAAGTGATCCCTGAAGAATTGGTATTCGAAATTCCAGTGGAATGTCCTCAGCAAGTTGAGTTTCCGATTGAAGATCAATACAAATAGACATTCGCTGAACAAGCCAATTTCGAGCCATTGAAGATGGGTGAAACCCCCTTCTACGAGTTAGCTGAGTTCATTGGAGCATTCGAGGTCGATTGTGTCACCTCGGTTGAAGGAAATAGAGTCCCCTTACATCAGCTTCAGACACCCATTACATGTTTCAACGCGAAGCTGAAGAGAGACCTTAGTACAACTCTGAAGTCATTTTCAGTCGAGAAGCGAACAGAGATGATGTGCACCACAACCAGATTGAAGAATTTACAATCAAGGCAGAAGTTGTGGCCTATAATGTGCTCGAGTGGATTGGACCAAGTAATGCTTCATTTGGGCAAGTTTGAAGCATTTTGGTGAAGTAAAGGCCCCTACTTAAGACCTAGCCCATGGAAGGACGAATTTGAAGTCTTAGAGTCTTAAATGGAGTCATTTATGAAGTTAGGGGATGGTGGTAGTGGGAAATTGATTAAGGGGTTAGTGGGGAGTGCATTAGTACAGTTTGTCTAGAACTCTCTCTTCGATGTCTTTTAAAGGGTTCTGTGCTGAAGGAGAAAGAAAGATCTTTTGGGAAGTTTAAACTTGAGTGGTTCTTTCTTTTCTCTATATCACTTAGCCTAAAATCTAAGTGTGGTGAGTTGAGAGTGTTTTTCGCAGCCTTTCGTTCACGGTGGTGCCATCGCTGTATCCGGGTTCGAGGTTGTTCTATCCAGACCTTGTTCGGGTTCGTTCTTAATTTGTTTAGGTTCAAGTTTACTTTGTTGGGTGTTTCCGCATCAAGAGTCACTCGAGTTGACCCATGTCGATTCATCTCGAGATGTCTGTTTAACATTGAACCTCAAATCGGGAAGGATTGGTTCCCCTACGCTCGAGAGGAGTTGAACTCGAGAAATTTGTTTTATCGAGGCAAATGTCACAATAGTTACAATAGACTGAAGATCTCGGAGGAAGTCAGTCGATGAGACGTACCAGAGTTGGGAGACAAAATCGAGCGTGGACTCAATCAAGTGGAGTCTTTCCTCTTGCGTCGCCATTCAACAGTAGACTGGATAGTGAAGGAGAGGACAACCGAATCATAGAAGGATTTGAGGGTGAAGAGAATCCTTTTATGGATGGAAATGGGGATGAAGAGAGTCCCAGGAGACCAACTCAGGATGAAGGGAGTTCCAGGAGGCAAACTCGAGAACGTCAACCCATACATCCTGTTAGTGTGCAAGTGGACTTTCCCGAGTTCGAAGGAGAATCAGATCCCGAAGAATTTCTCTACTGGTTGCATACCATCGACAGAGTATTCGACTGTGTGGAGATTTTAAAGGATAGACAAGTTAAGATTGCTGCCACTCGATTACACAAGTATGTAAGTTTATGGTGGGAGAATCTGAACCAGCAGCGTTGTCGAGAAGGAAAGGAAAAGACGCTCGTGGGGTAAAATGAAAAGCGAGATGAGGAAACGATTTCTACCCGGGCAGTATCGACAAGATTTATTTCTAAGACTCAACACTCCACATCAGCAATTCTCGAGTGTTTCCTGAGTATACTCGAGAGTTCGAGCAGTTGATACTACATTGTGAAATCAATGAGCCCTTGGAGGAGACGATCGCTCGATATATTAAGGGATTGCAGCCCCAAATTGCTGAGGAGGTCGAGTTACATCATTACTGGAGTTTTGAGGGCGTGTGTAATCTCGCGCATGATGTCGATGGACAACAACCGAGGAGGATGAACCAGAAGCCGTTATTCGTGAAGACGACTCCTTTCAACAAGGGGAGTGCCTCGGCGAGAACGAACCCCTTGCCTAAGTCTGTGACCCTTAACTTGAGTGAGCGTAAGCAACTAGCTAGGAGAATGCTTGCGAGGACAGCCATGAGGGATATTCCTTTCTGCAAAGGCAGCTCGTCCTCGAGACCAATCTCGAGAACTTTAGTCTCGAGTAATCACAAGGATCAAGGTCTGGCGCAAGAATATGAACTTCTATGGGATGTTGAGGAAGAATGCTTTGAGGAGCCAAACGAAGGAGAACGGATTGCAAGTCAAAGGATTATAACTGCAAACGAGGATTCGCATGATGGTGACAAGCGACAATGCCTCTTGTTCAGTCGTTGCAAAGGAACAGAGCCAGGGATGTCAAATGAAAGTGGACAAAGGGAGTGGCACCAGCATAGCCCCTACTATCAAAGTCGCGTGGTGGAAATGGTCAATCATGACCCACTCTCGACCATGCGAGAGTTAGTGGTGGAATCTGGAGAAAGGCGTCCATGAGAAGATCTTGCTCTGTCCCTCCACCCCATTCAACTCGAGCACAATCCCGCGGGTAGATCGAGATGAGGACTTAAAGCCGATCGCTTTGACAGGGAGCGTCGGGAGAAAGGAGCCCCGGCTCAGCCTTATCGAGCTTGATAAAGCTCGTGAGAGTTCACTCGCCTACTATATAGGAGGGCGTCATTCAGTTCGACAGATCGAGGACGTGATGCAACTGAATCACGTCAACACGGAAGTGTTAATGGAGACCCATATTCGAGTCATGCTCCAGTCGATCTAGGATTTGTTGACGAGGTATTCTCGAATAGGAACTGGTGGAGTATCGTTCCAGGAGAAAGAAGGCCGCACAAGTTTGAGGGCAAACTTTTCTCAACAAGGGGAGAATGATGCATTATCGAGACTAGCTCTCGATACATCTATTCAAAGCAGATGGAGGGGGGATTACCTTTATTTCCAACCCAATCCCTCGAATGAATGTAATGAGAGTTGGCTAACTGCACTAAATGCACTAAATGCACTCCCCATTAATCCCTTAATCAATTTCCCCACTACCACCATCCCACTAACTTCATAAATGACTGCATTTAAGTTCTAATACTTCAAATTCGTCCTTCCATGGGCTGGGTCTTAAGTAGGGGTCTTTACTTCTCCAAAATGCTTCAAACTTGCCCAAATGAAGCATTACTTGGTGCAATCCACTCCAGCACATTATAGGCCACAACTTCCTCCTTGATTATAACTTCTTCGATCTAGTTGTAGTGCGCATTATTCCCCCTTTGTTGGAAAAGATTTGTCCTCAAATCTAAGGGGTCTTCATCATCCTCGTATGGTGCCAGGTCCTGAACAAAACTCCGTATTCCCCCGGGAGGTCTATCTATTATGCGTTATTGTTGATCCGTTCCACCACACAAAAATATCCTTCTGCTGGAGGCATGAGTTTATTCTTTCGTCTTGTAGAAAACCTTTCCTTACGAAGATGAATCCACACCAGATCACCGGGTTGGAAGATCCGTTCTTTACGTCCCTGGTTCGCCTTCTTCATGTATCTTTCATTTTGCTTGTCTATATTTGCTCGAATCTGCTGGTGGAGTTTCGGCATTGCCTCGGCTCGTTTGACGGCATCCATGTACACGGCATCCTTGCTTGGCATTGGTAATACTTCAATACCTGCAGGTTAATACCATAAACTACCTCAAAGGGAGATGCTTTCGTAGTGCTGTGAGGAGCTTGGTTGCATGCAAATTCGGCACAGGCAAGCTTGATGTGCCAATCCTTCTGATTCTTTAACACCATTGTTCTAAGGATGGCTCCCATTGTTCGATTAACTACCTCCGATTGGCCATCAGTCTGAGGGTGACAAGTGGTGCTAAAGAGTAGTTTGGTCCCAAGCTTGTGCCACAATGTCTTCCAGAAGTAACTCAGGAACTTTGCATCACGATCAGATGCAATCGTCATTGGAATACCATGCAGCCTAACAATTTCGCGAAAGTATAGATCCGCAACATTAGTGGCATCGTCAGTCTTCCTGCAAGGAATGAAAGTGCCATCTTCGAGAATCGATCAACAACCACCATTATGGAGTCCATTTGTCGCTGCGTTCGAGGCAAACCAAGAATGAAGTCCATGCTGACGTGTTCCCATGGACGATCTGCCACCGG